>QJPP01007536.1:0-80000 GCA_003996215.1 Jaltomata sinuosa
TGTTACTTGAGATGATTTTTAGCCTCGGTCGAACCGAGCACCTGAGATGACTTTTTACTGTTTAGACCCGGCTACGCCCGGGCACCCTTGGAGGGGTTTTTGAGATATTTTTCCTACTATTTTTAGTCCTGGAAAGGGTCTGGGCATGCATATTCGAGACTGGGTCTCTATCTTGATATCGAGACTGGGTCTCTATCTTGATACATGTTCTGATACTGAGTTTTAGTATGGGGTCTGGGACCTCCATGGACCTTGCTATCCGGGCCAGGGGCTACGGGCTGCGTGTGCCGGAGGAGGGGTATACGGTGGAGTAGAGGTATACGGGCAGAGTCCTTCCATGGAACCTACCTGCTGGCCGGATCGGCCACCGGAGGAAGGTACATACAGAAGATACCCATTTCACTTAGACCTTCATGCATCATATCATTCATTGTTTGAGGCTCCACCCTTGTTTGTTGTTTGTTGATTGTACGCTCCGGTAGTATGGGATGCCAGAGGGTTTGTTTTCATTTGTTTGTGTTCCTCGGTTGTATGGGCGGCCGGGGGACTGTAGGTAGACTTTTGCTATTTTCTTACAGAATTGTTACCTGTTACGGTTAAGTATGAAATTGGTTACTGCTAGACTGTTAGTTTCTGGCTTTGAGATTGATATGATTAGTTGAGGTTGATTCATGTCTCTGAGCATGCCTATCATTACTCTTTCTCTCTTCTTCTTACACTTGAGATTACCGGTATACCGTCCATTTCGTAAACTTATTTTGTATACACTGTTATTGCAAGGACCCCAGGTGCGTTGTTTCTTACTTTCACCTGTGCCTATGGTGTGTATATTCTGCTTACTAGCCTCACATGTGGTTCTGTTGATTTCCCTCTGGGCTAGTTCCTGTGTACCTTTCGTTGATTTTTGTGACTGCTTGCTTCTATTCTGTCTGTTATTACGCTTTTATCTTATATGTGCCCAGTCGGCGTATGATACCTACTGGGTACCTTATGCTTCGCATTTGGTGCTCACCCCTACCCCCTTGCATCTTTGGGTGCAAATCCTAGCGTGGGCCATCGCCGTTAGATCGTTGTGATTCGTGCTTGGAGATCTGTTGGGGACTACTTCAGACTGAGGGTGAGCTCTTGGCGATCGGAGCTTAGCTTTAGTTTATCTTTTGCTTCATGTACTCTATTACCATTCAGAGACATTTATATATATAGTTTTGGATTATTTGCACTCCATGTATGTAGTTTGGCTCTATACTATGATACCAGGTCTTGGGGTTTGGTTTAGTTTCCGCATATGTATATATTTATATCCCTTTTATCTGTTCTCTTTGTCTTGTTCTCTTATTTGTTAGATAGTAGCCCATTACTAACTGTCCTGGGCTACATGAATTGGTTCGCCTACTGTGGAGTTGTAGGTGCCATCATGACCAAGAAATTGGGTCGTGACAACAACCCTTGAGAAACTTTCTTGCTTTAGTTTCTATGCTCTTGCTTACTTGAAACCCTAGGTGTTTTGACTTAGAGGCTTGAGAGCTTTTCTCTGAGATGAATCGATGATAATGGGAGAAATAACCCCTTTTTGGTGTTTAAAAAATGTGGGAAAAGGTCTGAGGTAAGGAAAGGACCAAACTATGTCCAACTTAACTGCTGAAACAATATAGAAAACCTACTGGATGGCACTTCCCTTAGGCCGTCGAAACTCCTACGGACCGTGGGGACCAAATCGTGGGGTTTTGGAGGATTAAATGGATCACTAGTCCATTCCATTGGCTGGGGTCTCATGATCCATTAGAAACGGCCGTCGGAACTCCCACTACCATCGGCCCTTCCCACGGGCCGTCGAAATTGGTCGTCAGGATTTTGGCAGCCTGGCAGTGCTTCACTAAAATGCTCATAACTTTTTACTCCAAACTCAAATTAACTAGCGGTCGGTGGAATTGGAAATAAGACTCAAATACCTTTAATTTTGTGGGTACTAGGCCACCTAACTCTTCATATTCTAGGAGCAATGAATGTTTGAAGTTGAACCTAGTAGGAACTTACATGAAAATTAAATCAGTAGAAACGTTTTCAACTTAACTGTGAGCTAAAAGTTCTTTATGACTAGTTCATATCTAATACACCTCCAAAACTTAAGAATTGATCTTAATACTTATATTCATAGAAAGTTCAATGGGTTCAAGTCTAACAACATAAGAAGAACGGTTTGGATTTTAACTTAGAATTTTTAGGGTGTTACAATATCTCCCTCTTGGGATCATTCATCCTCGAATGAAGGTCAAACTAGAATGGAGTGACTAAAGAAAGGAAACTTAATTATTCTCTCCTGAACTATACTTACTATCATGGACTAAACTGAATAGAAAACCTTCTAGTCTTAGGAAACAAATACTGGCAGGTCTAGAATGATCTGTTATGAAGAGTCTCATATAAATCATAAAGAGATGGCTAAGCATGAATCATATGTTTAAAAATAGAACATATAAATATTAAGGTCTGAGCCTTACTGCTGCTTTCACCATGTTCAGTTTGAACCTAGAGGCATAAAGTGCTACACCTACCATAGTCATGCTAGTCTGAGACCTAACCTAGAACTAAAGGTCTACTCTTGGCTGTGAATACACAATCTGAACTGAGCATCATTAACAAGGATGAGGGATACTGCTGAATCTTGACTTATGCATAGCGAGACCTAGTCACTTAAGATGAGACTTTGAGAATTGAGTGCAAAAGGTCATGAATAGTTCACATGCTGAGCATATAAGTCTTGAATAGAGGGTTATTCTAAGCATACATGTTATAACCATCCCTCACCATTATGGGCGAATGTACATAGGGCTTAGAGCAAGGAAATCATAAGTACGACTCATTCAAAAGATCTGATCTAAGCATATACATGATATGGCCTGGTGCCTTTAGCCATTAAGGCATAATTTGAGGACTGAAGGCATAGAACTAAACATACTGTGAGAGATGAGATTATATGTAATAAGTCTCTTGACAAAAATCTGGAATTCATAGAATCAAAGAGCAAGACTGGGATTGCTATCTGAAGTAGTTTCTCCTTATTCTAGGAATTTGAGCATAGGCATGTGTATACATAGAGTACTTGGACCTTATATGAGGTCATGGAATGAATGCATCTATCATGAGTAGAGTGTAATAATAGCTTAAGTTTGAGGAATACACTAGAGTAAGGACGAATCTTTACCTCATCATAACTCTTTTCGACTTCTGGCTCAACTTTTCTAGTAGGGTCTATACAAGCCTTGCACAAGCCTATGTTAAAAATCCAAGGTGATATAATACCCGACTTGGTTCTTTACCCTATCATCTCCCCCTTAGATCAAAAGCCGATGCTCTAAGTCTATGGACCTATTATCTAAACTAAGCTGTAACCACTGTACTCTACACTGACAGGGTTTCACTATACTAAAAAATGCTTAGAGTCTCTCGGATAAGATATATTTGTAGATGCAACACCCTTGCTAGGACTTTCTTCAGAGATATCTCTTAACTTTCTCTTTACCCCTAAGTCTATCACTATAGGACACATATTCTTACTGGCATATATATCCACTTCTTCTAACACCTAACAATCTGACTTTTGCTTATTCATCTACTAACATCACATCTCTAAGTTCATATCCACCCAAATCAACTGAATTATAACCACACTAAAGGGCTTAACACCGTCTATCTATAAAATCTTGAATTTATCTCTAAGAACACCATATGACATACACCTAGCCTTCTCCATACTTAGCAAACCAAGAATTTTAAACTAGTCACACATAGTACAATAGAATCTCTGAATATCATGCAAGAACATACTACTCTGGGTACACGTCTATATTTCTAATGCTTAAGGCTCTCTTATTTATCTCATGACTTAGTCACCATTTACTGATTCATCATGGGATCACATATGCATCATACTTACATCACCATACTTGTTGAAAGTTAATTCACTTAAACCTCTGCATATGCTTGTTCAGGCCTACTAGGTCACTTCCATAAAATTGGCACCACCATCCCTAATTATCATTCTTTCCACCTCGATAATCATCCACAATTCAAAATTACTGTCTAGTACTAAACATGGATAATAACATAAATATCTCACATCCTACACCGAATTACAACTATAAGATGAAAATCAAGAAACAATAGTCCACAAAAAAAAATTATGACAAAATAATCAACTTTAACCACACCTCCTATCTAACTTCAGCCTACAAGCACATTCTTCTTCATAACACTTCTACTCCTCTTTAGTACCTCATTATACAACTCATTACTAATTCATTATCTTATACTTAATCTTTTTCTACATATTGACATGCCCTCATGAGCCTCTTCCCTAATTCAAATATACTCTAAGTCATCTTAACCAACCATTAGCGGTATCTCTCCTCAGTCTATGGTCTCGATTGTGGGTGGGAAAATGAATGCTACTATTACTCTTTTTCATCTTGAGAACCAATGAAAGCTGTGAAAACAACCCTTCTTCCTTCACATACTACCATAGAATCTACACATAACTTATTACTCTTCCCTCAATGCCAAGGGACTTATCAACCCAATACTCACCTTATTGATACATGACTATGGCTATATACTTCATTCCATTACTATCCCAATCTTATAGCTACTACACTTCTAAATTTATACATCTAGCTCTGGGGTCATTTTACTACTTATAGCTCATAACATATCTATTGAGACTAACTCTTGAGTTAATATACTACTCAAGCGCTTAGAGAACCATACTTTTTGGCTAAGGGTGCCATTCTTAGTAAAGCTTCTAGAAGAGGGTCTGAGAGTATATCCTACTATAGGATCAACTACAAGATTGATATGAACAAGGTCACACGCAGAGCTGTCTTGTACCTTTAGGGTGTACTAGACCATATTTAGAGTGAAACCACTATCATGAGCTCATTGGGAGAATAAATCCTACCTGGCAACGTAGTTCTGGACTTGGATTATTTGGAACCCTTGTCAGCTGAATGCTAAATACTACTCTCAAAACATACTATATAGCTCATATAGAACATGTGACATATCTGGATATCAAAACCGTTCATAATTCATGTGGACACATCTAGATGTCAAAACTATTCAGAATCATGGATGAAATATCTAGATCTCATACTACTCATGAACTTTACTTTTGAAAAATGGTTCATAAGCATTGATGTCTTATCAAGATGTCATACAAGTCATGAAAACATAATTCTTGAAGGTATAATATGCTAAATTTCATAACCTTGGGAACTAAGCATGCTATTTTTATAAATACTTGAGGTCATGTTATCTGAACATGCCAATTTTGCTTGAAAACGTGTAATGATGTCAAATCATGCTAAATTCATTCTCAAATAATGGGTTTAAGAAATACTTGTAGAAACTCATGCTAAATCATATATTAAGGATTAGGAATCATTTAGAGACATAAGTAAACTGAATCTGCAAGAAAACTTCATAATTGGGAAAGAATCCTAGTTTCATAATTTCATAAAATCAATGGAAAACTTGAGGTTTTGGGCATAAGGGTGAAAAAAGAGCCTCATTGAATACCCACATACCTGAAACTTGAAGAACTTCTAGCTAGAACTCTAGGAATGAAAATTTGGAGAAGAAATCAGAAGGAAAAACCCTTAAAAAACTTTCTCGCTTGAGCTTCTATGCTCTTGCTTGCTTGAAACTCTAGGTGTCTTGACTTAGAGGCTTTAGAGATTTTCTCTGAAATGAATCGATGATAATAGGAGAAATAACCCCTTTTTTGGTGTTTAAATGATGTGGGGAAAAGTGTAAGGTAAGGAAAGGATAACTTGCCTAATGGCGCTTACCACGGGCCATTAGAACTCCCACATGCCATAGGGACCAAATCGTACGGTTCTGGGGGTTAAAATGGATCATTGGTCTTTGTCGATGGCTGGGGTATCACGGGCCATTGGAAATGGCCATCAGAAGTCCCATGACCTTTGGCCCTTCCCATGGGCCATTAGAAATGATCATTGGGTTATTGGCAACCTAACAGTGCTTCACTAAAATACCCTTAACTTTCTACTCTAAAAACTCGAATTAACGAGCGATCGATGGATTTGGAAAGAAGACTCAAATACCTTTAATTTGGTGGGTACTAAGCCACCTTACTCTTCATATTCTAGATGCAATGATCATTTAAAGTTCACCCTTATAGGAACCTACATGAAAACTAGATCTGTAAAAAGGATTTCAACTTAACTTTGATCTAGAGGTTCTTTATGACTTTAATTCATATCTAATAGACCTCCAAAACTTAAGAATTTATCTTAATACTTAGATTCATAGAAAGTTCATTGGGTTCGATCTAACAACATATGAAGAATGGTTCAGATCTTAGCTTAGAATTTTTGGGGTGTTACAATTATACTAAGTTATATGTGAAGGAAATTGTTTGCCTACATGGGACTCCTACGTCCATTATTTCTGACAATGGTGTCCAGTTCACAACTCAATTCTGGAAATCTTTTAAAAAAGGTTTGGGTACTCAGGTAAAACTTAGCACAACCTTTCATCTGCAGACATATGGTCAAGCTAAGTGCACTATTCAGAGGCTCGAAGATATGTTGAGAGCATGTGTTCTTGATTTCAAAGGCAACTGGGATGATTATTTGCCCCTTATCAAATTTATATATAATAATAACTATCATTCCAACATCTAAATGGCACCCTTTGAAGCCCTAAATGGGTGATGTTATAGGTCTCCTATTGGCTGGTTTGAGGTAGGTGAAGCATAGGTGCTTGGTCTAGACTTGGTCCACCAGGCAGTTGAGAAAGTTAAGTTGATTTGGGAGCGCTTGAAGACTGGTCAGATCCGCCAGAAATCTTATTCAGATGTGAGTTGCAAAGACCTAGAATTTTATATAATTGACTAGGTGTGCATAAAACTATCTCCTATGAAAGGCATTATGAGATTCTAAAAGAAGGAAAAGCTAAGCCCAAGATATATTGGGCCTTACAAAATCGTACGAAGAGTTTGTCAGGTGTCATATGAGGTGGAACTACCTTCTAAGTTAGCTACTGTACATCCAATATTCCATGTGTCTATGCTGCATAAGTGTATAGGGAACCCATCACTTATTATCCCAATGACAAATATAGAGATCACAAAAAACTTATCATATGAAGAGGTTCTAATGGCTATTCTTGATAGACATATTATAAAATTAAGAACAAAAGATATAGCCTCAGTTAAAGTACTGTGGAGAAATTAGAATGTTGTAGAAGCCACTTGGGAATCTGAGGAGTCCATGAGGTCGATATATCCATACTTATTTCAAGAACATAGAGAAGGTTTCTTATAACATACATCCTATTCATATGAATCATAGTTTCAGTTGAACCTATACATAATTAATATTTTGCTCATTTATTATGTATAAATATTCAGTGTACCACCTGTGCCTGCGAGTTCATAACTTCCATATGTCTCACTATAAGTCTAAACATAGAGAGGAATAAAAGGTAAATTACATGCATAGTTATTTTCTTATGTAGCATAGCAAAACTGTACTTCCATTTTATACTACAACTATTGTGATGCCCTGTGAGGCCTGTATATGTGTATTCTAGTTAGCTGATAATTTTTTTGATAGCTCTATTTACAAAGGAAACTCTAACAAAATTTTAGAGAAATTCCAGAGTTAATTCTATTCAGAGCTAAAGTCTACATTCGAGGACGAGTGGTCCAAAGAAGGGGATAATATAATATCCCATACCTTTAAACGTATGTACGACTAAGGTAACGTCGATGGATTTATTTGAACATGTGTACATAAGGGTAAATTTAAGCCAAAGTGTAAGTATCCAATTATACGAAAGTGAAAAATATAGTTTGAAGGAATGAGACTTGAAAAACCAATTGAAGTTGGGAATAAAAAAGTCACCTACTTGCTAAAGCTATGTGTTTAACCTACTAGCGTAATAATCCTACGTGTTTTGACTTTCTACGTGGTTAAGTTATTTATTTAGCGTACTACTTACTTGAGATACTTGTATGTATAGCCTATATTAAATGGAAGCAATAAATGAAATAAGGCCCAAATTTTAAAGGATATAAGGCCCAAACATAAAAGTTATCAAGTAGGTGGATTACCTACTTTGAAATTTTGGCTAACATCAAGAACAAAATGGAAACGTGGGTTGGGTAAGGGGTCAAGGCCCAAGAAACATCTGAAAATAGTCATTATATATCCATATATTCAGCTAAAGTTCCATATCTTTCACAATTAAAATAGCTCACAAAACAAACTCTCTCTTTGAAGCAAAGAAAAGAGAAAGAGCCGCCCCTTTTCTCCATTCTAGAGCTCTTACTCCTTCAAGTTTTTCTAAGGGTTAAAGGTACGTTTTTGATGTATTTTATCATGGTTTTAATATGGTTATGATGGTGAAAATCAACTCCACACGTTGTAGGAGTTTGGACAACGTTTGGAGAAAGGAACTCCTTGGCAGCCCCTTTCAACGTAGTAATATTTTTGACTTGTTTTCTTGTTGTTTTAAGGTGTGGTCATGAAGAGAAAAGTTTGGAATTTAAGATAGGTAGTATGGAGATGAAATTTATGGAAAATAATGGTAAAGTTCTGACCCTCCATCCCTTATTATATATGAGAAAAAAAAGGTAATTCTAGACGTAATTATTGTACGAACTCATATGACAATGATTGGAAGCTGTGAGTTTGCGTTATTCTAATTTTGTAGGACTTTTTGGTGGAACTATTGTATGTATTACTGGATGTATTGGTTGTATACATAATTTTGGGGGCTGGTTGTGGCAGTTTTGGAATTAAAATTGGAGGGTGTGGTGATATACCGGGTTTTTGATTATTTTGCAGATATACTGCCCGTTTGATTGTAGCGAACTATTTTGTGGGACCCACATGGTTAGTAGATGATGTAAATATATCTAATATGTATCTAACATGTGGCTTTAATAGGATAAGGGAAGTTTATATAATCATAAGTATAAAGAGAGTCTGATGAGCAAGTCACTCGCCTAATAGCCGACATGTTGCCAATATGTCTAGAATGTGTTTGTGGGCTGTTTGAAATGGTTGTACCACTTGATTTTGTGTAGATTATCTGCTGGTAGGAAGGAATATTTTCCACTGAAGTTTCTTGACCCTGAAATTAAGGTATGTAAGGCTAAAACCTCCTTCGCCACTAGGCACGACCCTACACCACATGTTTCTCTACAAGGGTCTATATCGTCTATATGATTTATAGAGATTGATATTCAGTTGTTATATGACCTATACTTTGTAGTAATCACCCCTGCATATCAATTGTATATTTTCCATACATTCAGAGTATTCAAGCTAATCGTTATGATTCAAAGTGTTCACATACTCATCAAAGCAACATATGTGCCTTCATTTGTATTTCATAGAACTCATATAGTACATTTATTATGTCTCTATAGATAATTATCTTGTCAACATATTGATAATTTATACAGTAAATACATGTATATATGATTCATTTAAAATAAAGAAAAGTTTACTAGTTGATTTACTTAATCAAAGATTACCATCGGTTACTTAGAGTTCATAAATTATCATTCATAGCTTACTATTTGTACATTTGATTTCATTTGTAATTAATTATTTCGAGGCCCTCATGGAATCAGTTGTTAAGATATAAATTAAGTTATGGTGGGAGAAGGTTAGAGATATTATATTCACTTGATTCACGAGGCAACACTGCCTTGTGCACATGGCTGAGACCACAAACCCTCATAGTTGAGCCTACATGCGTACCAACCTATTATGGATATATACCCTTAGAGTAGAGCCATATATAGTGTACCCACCTGCGGACTGACCCTTAGAGTTGAGCCTTTATGGCTTACCTTCAAATATAATAGACTACAAGACTTAACATTTTATTATGAAATTCAGAGATAACAGAGTTCATATGCTATCCAGTTGATATAAAGCCCTCGAGGCTCATAATTAGAGGCTATAATTTATTCATTTGAAAGTACCTAAGTTACTTGATTCCATAGAAAATTGTATCATTTGATCTCATATTAATAAATAACCAAGAAGACACTTGTTTAATAATTTTAGAGTAATTTCATATAATATACAATGTCATAGGTTACTTCCTAGCAGAGGTATATCTCAGTTGAGTACATTATTGATTTTTTTCATTGTGCTATCTTACCTATACTTGTTATTCTGTCTGCCTTACATACCAGCTGTCACGACTCAATTTCTCAGGTCATGATGGAACCTACAACCCCCCCCACCAATAGGCAGACCAATTCTCATAGCCCAGAATGGTTAGTAATAGGCTACTACCAAACCAATATGCATAATAAGCAAAAATAAGCGAAAGCAGATATAAGATAAAGACAACGCAGAAGCAACAACCTGAATATATATAAATAAGAAAAACTACACCAACCCCAAGACTTGATATCGCTAGTACAGGAATGTCTAATAGAATACAAGTGCTAGAAGTACCAAAATAATAAGTACAACTGTCTCCAAATAAATAAAAAGTAATAGTGCCAAGAGATGAGATGTGGTCAAGCCCCGGTCGTCAGGTTTTCACCCTAGTCTTAAATATCCAAAAGCTGCACGAGTCTCCATGCAATCAACGACAAAAACTCACACTAATATCTACACCAAAAAGATGCAGAATTATAGTATGAGCACCAATTGCTAAGCAACGGGTATCCAGTAGGCATCATCAGCTGACTGAGCGCATATAAGATATAAAAATAGTCAGTAGCAGATAGCAAAGAAGCAGTCACAGAATTAAAAGAGAAATCACATGGAAACTAGCACGGATAGAAGTCGACAAGAATTACAAACAAGCTATGCTAGCCACAGAAGAAATATATAATACAGAACACAGGTGAAGGAAAGAAAAATGCACATGGAGTCCTTGCAACAACAATATATATAAGAGAGAGTTGAGAAAATAGCGGTATACAGGTAACCTCAAATAGAAAGGGAAAGAAGGAAAGCAAGTAAACATAATCAAGCAAGAGAAATATAACTAACAGAATCATGCTTAAACACTATTTCAAGATTAGAGAAAACAGATAACATTCTCACAATTACAACCCTAGGGTGGAATAAACTAAGCCACAAGAAAACCAAAACCACTAATCAACACCATGAAAAAGGGTGGGATCCACTAACCCATAAATACTCAAAAAAGGCCACCTAAACAGTGCCTCAATAATATAGGGAACACTAGGCCATCAATAATCAAAAGTCCAATAATCAGAGCCTCAACAGGCTAGAATCCACTAAACCACCAAGAACCGAAGGCCATGGCAAGCTATATAACATGACAGGAGTAATATAATCTACCTATAGTCCCAACAACAGCCCATACAGCCGAGGAACACATTCAGGTGAAAACAAACCCTTCGGCATCCCATACTACCGGAGCGTACACTGAGCAAATAACAAACAAGGGTGGAATTCGATTGAAATATGCATGATGATGGAACCAGTGTGATAGTAACCCATATGTTACCCCTTTCGGTACCTAAAAGTCTCAATAGAGGCAAGATCTATGGAAGGGATTCCACTGAGTACCTCAACTCCACTGTACACCTCTCCTTCGGCACTCGTGGCACGTAACCCTTGGCCTGGATCAGTAAGGTCCATGGAGGTCTACTCGTAGACCACATAATAAAACTGGAAAATCTCAAAGTATAACCACTGGAGTGTATCCGAGTCTAGAACAATAATCAAAATCTCGAAGTACATGCCCAAAATTAAACTGGGTCTAGACAGAAGTAGTGATATCAAAACCCCGTCAAAGGGTTCCCAAAGTATATTTGGGTCTAAATCAGTAATCAAGTCTCAATAACCTTTATGAAGGGTGCCCAAAGTGTATTCGGGTCTAAATACGTAGTAAAAATATGTCTAGCACTTTGGCACAATCGAGTCTAGTATTAGTGTAAAAACTGGTGATAAAATCATCGAAATATCCTCTATACCCCAAGAGGTTTCATAAAAATTAGTTCCAAAACCCTTTTATAATCATTTTACCATAAAAGGGCCCTCGAGGCCATGCAAAGTTTAGAAAACCATTTATAGTAGGACCGAAGCCAAATTAGTAGTAAAACATGCAAAAAACCCTTTGCATGAATGATATGCTCGCAAACAATAGATCATCCCAACAATCACAAACATTCCTATTGGCTCTGCACATGCATAATCAGTTCTACAACACAGATATCCAGCCTAAAGTAACATCTCGATGTCCAGGACTCATGGAACTTCTCAAATATCCCACCGTCTATGGTCCAGAGGCATATACAAAGGCCACATGGGGCCACAAGGGTATTAACAAAATACTACAATGAGTACTACAAATAATGTAAAAAATAAATATACCCAAGAGACGGACAAGGTCTAGGGGTACCAACCTAGAAAACCAACCCAAGGATAATAATTAATGCAGTTATAGCCTATATACACAGAGTTTAGGTAGGGAAAGCCATAACCTACCTGTCATCGACGACTAGCTGCTGGAACGACATCGTCCAAGCTCGAACTGCTACGAGAATCTCCTCTTTGTGAAAACACTATCAACACAATATTCTACATGTCAATACAAAACCAATAGTACCCATAATGCTAGAAACATAACCGGGTCAAAATCTGGGTCACAAGCGGGCCCATGGTCCCCACAATCCAAAGCCAGAAATGAAAAACACCACGGTGTTCCCCACATTCCCGAGAGAACATGCTCAAAATTTTAGCAGAAACAGACCATAATAAAGGCTCAAAACCACCCCAAAAATCAAGAAATTAAAGATGGAATTCAAGGAAGTAAATTGAAAACTAATAAGAAACTTACCCGATTTAGAAGTCAATAAATGGTCAAGAATCGATAGTATGCAAGCCTCCAAGAAGATGGGTTGATCAAGGTGTCAAAATGGTGTTTTTGGGAGTTATAGCCATGGAGAAAACGAGTTGGAGCTTTAGAAAAATGAGGGAGAAAGAGGCTGCCAGAGTTTAAAAGCTGCCCTGCCAAGGCGCTACAGTGCCCATGCATGCGCAGGTGCACTGGTGCCACGGTGCCCAGGTAGGCGCAGACGCTATGGCACTGGCATGCTATGGTAGGTTGGCATGTATGCGCACTGCCTAGGCATAGGTGCGCACATGCAGGTGCAGCCCAGGAGGCACCCTGGCGCCACACCAACAGCCAACAACAATAGTAACATGCCAAGGCATGATTTCCAAGCGATGAACCCCCGAAAATGCATTTGGGGTCCTGTGAACACAAATGAGCTGAGCTATTCAACTAGAAATGGCATTCTGGATCCAATAAAAGCAATGAAAATCTCATCAGAGGTCGATTTAATATAAAGTGGGCCCCACGCCCAAAATCAACCCTTAGGCCAACTATTCCAAAACGGAACCTAAGGGCTGAAATCAAGTCTGGAAGCCTCGAGACCCAAACTAATGGTTCTTATAGCCTAAACTTTACATTCCGTAGCTAACAACACTGGCGCAATTTCCATCCGATGCTTCTTCTCAAATGTTGGCCAAAAACAACCAAATAAGCTCAACTGGTCTGAAAACAAAGAACGAGAGAGAATTCCAAGCTAAAAAGCTCCAAGATCCCGACCAAAGGCCCTACTAGACCAAAGTCCACGCTCCGGAGCTAACAAAACTGTTGGAATTCGATTTCGAGCATGATAGCTAAGAATATCGACTAAAGTCAATGACATCCTAAGTTAAAACTTTAAAACAAAGAAACAACCATAAAGACCAACCAAATAGCCCGAGCACCAAACCACCGATCCCAGCAAGCCATAAATGACTTGGGGATGCTACAGGCAAGCTCTAACTATACAAAGAAGGCGAAAATGCATTTTATGACCGAAAGAGTCATTACATCATCCACTACTAAACTTTCGTCCTCGAAAGTCAAGAAAGAAGGAAAAAACACCGACTCAAGAACTGTGGATACAAAGCCCGCACCACTCTTTCGGACAACCCATGTAGCCTCCTTGACCGAACGACACCCAATAGAACAAAACCAAGAAAAACAACCAAGCCTTAACACCTTACTAGCCAAGCTAGATTCCAACCATCAACTCCAAAACTCCAAAAGCCTATCAACCAAACCAAACCTTAAGAATCTCAACTAGAATGCACCGACACAACACCAAAACCAAGAGAACCAAGATGATCAACACACAAAACTCTAATCCTTGATACCACAACCAAGTTCACCCAGAAAGTCACCAACCAAAACCTATAACTTTTGAACTCGTAGATTCGCAAAACCTTTATACTGACATGAACCCTTTGCACCAAAATCATGAAGCTTCACACAAGTCAAATACTCGACCTACCCTCGAAACACCAACTTACCAACTGGAGATCCATAGTTCCCGCTGTACTCAACCATGAATAAAATCACCTTTGTACTCAAACTCCCTCCAATCCAAGCCATAGACTACTACCTTTTGACATCTGAAATACTAACCCAAAGCACACTTTTGAAAACTTCAACACTCTGCTTCGACTAGCTATCAACCAACGGACGAACACCTTTGCTAAGATCAATCCCGATACCTGAATCCAACTAAACTAACCATCGGAGCTCAACTAAAACGTGCATACCAGGATTGAGGAAAGGTATGAATGAACACCCTGTGTCAAAGGAGAATCTCCCAGCTATAGAACCAAACCAACCTTGATAAACCGTACCAAGTCTGAATCGACTGCAAGTGAATGAACTAGGGCAACCTGCCCAACGACCCAAACCAAAACCAAATATCTACAATGAGTGTGGTAAGCCTACCACGAATTTCATAACAAACAACTAAGCTCCAAGATATAAAAGTACTGCTGCTGCTCTAAATACTCGAATACCATTCAGATTTTGGGATCACCTCACTAGCCTCAACTCAGAAAAAAGTCCACCACACTGCGAATATCAAGTCAAACACCTTGTAGGCAAAAGAAGAGATATCCGGAGCCCAAGGTCGCCATCTAGTTATTGAAATTTGCATAAACCTTTGTCTCACCCCTTTGGCTCAAAAACCACTTGGTCTACCGTACCAGTACACAAACCACCAAATCATGGAAGCATTTCACATACCATAACCCTTGGCCCACACTGACTGAGTCTGATCGCGTTGGAATCCCATATAATAGACTACCTCTTAAAGAACCATCCAAATCAAGACTCTAACTCTTGAAACACCAAAGGCGACCGTTGATCTCAAAGTACCATTAGAATCCAAAGTAACCCCACTCGTCCTAACCCGCACGACCTGATCATATATAGCATACACCCGCTGATCCTCGAACTGACGCCACTAAATCTGTCCAACCAAGGTAGAGTGGACCTCACACTGACAAGAACACCACTGAGATCTTGAAAGTCCATCCAAATCAAATGGTTAGCTAAGGATGGGATATCCAAGGCTAACGACTAATCCAAAATTGAAGGAAAGAAGCTAAGCTTCCCGCAATCACTGATTTCAAGTTCAAAATATGCTGCAACCCAAGAGAACCTTCCACAAACCATCTGATATAACCTGCTAGCCCACGATCCTGAAAACCAATTTCCATTGCCAAACATAGCCTCTATCAAACCCCTGAGTAGACCTATACGCTGCCGATAATTGCCATAGGAACTAGAGTCAACTAAGCTCTGAATATACAATTTGCCCAATCCGAAACTGCTACTGAGACTTGGTTCCTCTAAAGATTATAACGAGGAAGTCACAATCGATGCGACAAGCTCCCACATGTAGTATTGGAAATAGCCTGTACCTCGACTCTTACTAGAAGAAATACTGGACTCGAACTCATCTAAGAAGATGCCGCTGCACTCTGTCGTCAGTTGAATCGAGTCACCAATATATAAACCTAAGAAATCCTCAGTTATTGCCTTAGTCATCTACTAGTAACTCATGCCCACACAAAGAGTCATCTCAGTCAGTCACTAGGAACTCATACACACAAACAATGAGTCATCTCCCTCCTTTTTCAACTAACGGAACCCTTTTCAAAAGATACATCAAGCCTAACAAAACTCTTACACCGAAGACCCTAGAGTTGTTCCCTTAGCTCCCCCATCTTCACTAGTAACACTCGATAAGACAGGAACAAGGGTAGGCCAAATGCCCAACTCACCCAAAGTACTACAGTCAACACTCAGCCGCAATGCTATAGTCAAAAACTCAACCAGAGTATTATGATCAAAAGTCAACCCAATCATAACTTGGGAAAATAAGGAAAGCAACTCAATCCAGACATTAAAGGGAAGAAAACAACAAAAGCAATCCATATCTGCTAACTTTCCAAACCAAATAATCAGAGAAGGTCAATTTAATTTCCCAAGAAAACTAAAATATCCAATGCCCACTGGCATAACCAACACCACCCTCCTTATGAAAAAACCACAATTTCCGGAACATAACCACCGATATCATACCAAACCAACAGAAGGACTTCTAGAAAATGCCAGAGAATGGCCTAGGAAATAACCACCTAAGACCTCTAGAAATTGAACAACTCAAACCAATTCTAAAACCATAATGAGAACTAGAAATGAGGCTAACAAGACCTACCTATGAGTCACAACTCTAGGTAGTCACCTCTCAAGGATAGCACACCCCATCCACTACTAAAAAGAATCAACCTACCGAGAAATAATTGCATAAACACTATAACTCAAGTAGTAAAACAACTAAACAAGGAAAACATGTAGGCATATAAGAAAATACATGAAAAGGGTAGATTTGCAAAGTAAACAACTCCACCACAAGCTAATGGTAACACAGAGTCGTACCTATCACAATGATATTAGGAATCTCCACCTCTGGCCTGCCAAGAGGGGCATCAGACTGTCAGTGTCTATCACTGGACTGAGTAGTCAAAGTTGAAGGCTTGATCATCCCTTGTCGGGGATAATCTCTAGAAAAGTGATCAACCAACCTACAATCATAACAACCAGCTAACTAGGATACAAGATCATGGGACAATTCGTAGCAAAATGCCCATGCTCACCGCACCAAAAACAACCTTTACCTGATGAAGCCCAATGGGAAGATCTCATTGAATCTGACCGGCCACCATGACCTACACACCCTGAATGCAAACCTTGAAGAACCTGACCCATACCATTTTTACTTTACTCCACATGCCCTGCACAACCACCCTTTGAAGCTTATGGAACCACCGAAACTGGACTGCTAGATAGGAGGCAACAAAACCAATCCCTAGCAGATAATCTCCTACCTCGAGTATGAGAACCTCGAAAATTATCCTGACAATGGCGCCTCTTAACACTACCTTGATAAGCCTCATGACATAAACCCTCTATAGCCCAAGTAAGATCAACTACCTGAAGAAATATAGTCCCAACTATAACCAAGTGCTCGGTCACCAAATGGAGAGGTAAAATCAATCCTAGCAGTGAGCCTAACCATTTCGTGAAACCTCACCTCATACTCCAATATCGATAAATAACCCTACTGAAGAACTAGGATCTCATATCCAATTGAAGCAACGCTTAAAGAATCGGGTACTGCCTTAAACTGTGGTACTGAAACACCCACCAGAGGACTCAGAGTCCTATCCATAGTCTCCTAAAGAACTGGGGTAGCCATAATTCCAATCAGAGGCTGGGCTGGCCCATACCCCCTATCTGATATTGTATGCTCCCACTCTGAAATCCTGGCGCTGATGGAAGCACTGAAGTAGCAGGAACAGAATCCTCAACATCACCCACTGATCCTACTCATCTTAGGCATATGAGAAGGAAAAAAAACAAATGAAATTCAAGAGTTGATAGAGCTAAGGATGCACGATAAGGAGCCAAAAAGATGGAACTTTTCCTAATAATGCCCTGTAGCCTCCCTCAAATAGGATACAGACGTCATCATACCAATCTGTGGCTAACAACCTTAGGGGTAGCACTTTCATGGACCAATAATTTGAAGTTGTCTTGGCCCTTCTAAAGAGAATGACCAAGACTAACTAAGCTTGGCATATAAGGGAGGCGGATGTTCCTACCTCGGGAGTAACCACACCTATTCTAACAAATGAGATGTGGAAAAAGGATGAAGGGAGGGATAAGACCATGGAAAAAATGATGATACAAATTGACCTCTTATCAAAACATATGATGGGGGCCCGAAGTGCTAAGACTGTGAATGCTCTGAGAACACCACAGATCAAGGCTAGTGATGATGAGCTAATGACCATCGTGGATGGTAAACTTTGCTACATATCGGCAGGTTCTTGTATGAAGTATTGTCGCCTGAGGGATGAGAATTAAGGTTGGAATAGGGACAAGGAACAAGATGGAAATTGGAGGGACTATGATAAAAAGGGTGATAGATACAATCACCGGAGCTCCAATCCTTACATACCTCCAAATAAGTCAGACTCCTTATATCAACCCACCACAAGCAATCCCAAGCACTCAAATATTAAGGACATGTTATCCTTGGTGTTGAAGAAGGTACAAACTATAAATATCAGGGTTAGTGAGCTTAAAAGCAAAGTTTCAACACTTCATCAAACTGTGAGCTCTCATTCAGCCTCAATCAAGCATCTTGAGGCTCAAATGAACCACCTATACGCTCAAATAAATCTGAGAATAAAGGGGACACTCCCTAGTGACATCACAAACAATTCTAAAAATAATGCTCATGTTATGGCCATTGTTACTAGAAATGAAAGAACGAGTGGTGTGGTGGAAAAGCTAGTTGTGGATGTTGTGGAGAAGTCGATTGTTGTAATGAAGAAGCCTAGTGTTAACCCCATTGTGGAGATGTGTAACAATGAACAAGAGGCTACATATGACAAAGATATTATAGAAATGGAAGTTGTGGTGAAGCTTGGTGCACCCAACGTCCCGGTGGATATTGATATTAATGATGAGAGGGAGGAGGCTGAATCCCCTCCCCAAGTGGATATTGATATTGAGGAGGACCCTCTAATTATGCAAAGTGTACCAAACATACTACCCAAGGGTCCTCCTCCATACCCTCAAAGGTTAAATAATAAGAAGGAAGAGCACAAATTCAATAAGTTTGTTAACATATTCAGCAAGCTTTTGATAAATATTCCTTTGGTTGATGCCTTAATGCAATTGTCGGGGTATGCCAAATTCATGAAAGAGTTTCTTAAGAAGAAGAATATTGTTAATATCGGGGTATGCCAAATTCATGAAAGAGTTTCTTAAGAAGAAGAAGATTGTTAATGTGGGCACCGTTGAGCCTGCCCCTGCACTCTTGTCTAGGTTAACTGCCAAGCAAAAGCCATATCGTGAAACGACCCCTGTTATTGCTCATGAAGTACCTATATGGTTAACTATGGGGGGTGATATTCCGAGGAGGTCCTTGGTCTTTGAGGCTCGCCTCTGGTATGACCTTGTTCACATCCGTTTCCTACCCTCACAGAATGATTAAAAGATAAATCAGGAAGGGGCTATTCTGGTGGCTGCTATTATGATGGGCGAGCATGTCAACTTTGGGGAGATAGCAGTTATGGTGATAAGGAGGAAATATCATAGTGGAAGTGATTCTTTTTCTTTCCCAGTGCTCATTACTAAACTTTATTCTAAAGCCGATGTCCCCATCCTTGGCTGTAACAAGTTTACACATGCGATTTGGATGATTGATCTTGATAGGAAGACATACATGGATTCTTCCAGGTTTAAGAGGTGCAGGACTGAGAAATTGGGGGAAGTTGAGGTTGATGACGTAGATTCTGAAGAAAATATCTCCTTTCCTTCTCGAGATGCTTCTGAGGCACATACCCCCACATCTGCCGCTCCTCGAGGGCCTTTGACCAAGAGCGGCCTCCAGGATATGGTTGATAAGACATATGATCATGAAAGGCAACTGAATAATTTGGCACTCAAGTTGCTCGGATTTATTGAGGTGGCTGTAAAATGGGCCATAAAGGGAGTGGTTGAAAGCACCACCTCACTCTGCAAAAGGGTGGACACTATTAAGGGAGCTATGAAGGATATCCAGAAGGATATAGCTAAAGCAAAAGGGAAGGTTCAAGTTGAGAAAGGAGATTTGAGCACCTTGCGTCAGCCCCTTCAAACTTGTGGGCCCATGGACGACTTGTTTGCATCTTACGAGGATGATAAGGCTGAGCTACCTGGTAATGAGAATGCAAAGCTAGATGATGATAAGGACCCAGATTTATAGTAGGCTCTCCGGGAGTCCACAACTACTGCGCACTCCCGAACGAGTGGTGCTAGTCCTAGTGGAGAGGCTACAGATGATGGTGATAGGGGATAGCCCTACCTGGAGTTATCGCACCCCTTGTTTCCTTATTTGAGCTTAAAGCATTGAGGGCAATGCTTCCTTTTATGGGAGGGGGGGAGGGGGTGTTATTTGATTTGGTTGATTGGTTCCTCATGTTGGGCTTGAGATATTTTATTGCCATTGTCGGGCCGACAATTTTATTTTTCCTTGCTAGATTTGTTTTAGCCCTTGTCGGGCATGTTAGATAATTGTGATGATATTGCCCTTGTTGGGCCTTTTTATTTTATTTTATGCTTAATTGTGCCATCGCCAGGCTTGATATTTTCTTAATTATGCAAGGGTTAGTTTTACATGTTCTCATTATTTCACTACCCGTGCCTTGCAAATGCACTAAGGGCACTAAGGGCCTATGCCGAGGCTTGTTTTTTTTCAAATGATTCCTGAGCACACAAATTTGGTTATCACCTCGTTAATTGTAATTTAGAAATAAACTCTAAGGGTTTTATTATTACCATAGTTCTTTCCCAAGGAGTAAAATGTTTTCTTTATTTTTCTCTTTCTTTTGTTTTATTTTTCTTTTGTTTTTGTGATGAACCGGGTTAGTGTTTCCTTATGATAGATTGAGAGGAGGCTTTCTTAAGGAAAAATGCCAAGTTTTAATTTTAATTTGAGTCTGTGCTTTGCTTGTCTCGAAATGGATCCACCAGATTTTTTTTCTTGGCAAGACATTTTTTAAAAGGAAAGGAAAGAGGGAAAATGAACTTTTGAGGAAATCATTCTCTTGTCATGACTTGCACACTCACAGTTTGGATTGATCAATTCACAAACGAGTGTGTAATAAACTCGAAATAGCTTGTCAAAAGTCATTTGTACTAATTGATTTTGAGACTAATGTGAAGAAGTCTTGTGGCATGATACCTTGTGTGGTTAGGCTTTACCTTGATTCTCGTGCATGCGTGTCGTATAGAACTTGCCCCAAATGTGATTCAAGGAAAAATTCTAGATGTGACCGATCTTGGAAGATGATCTTAGGCCCTTTTTGAATAGCCATTTTGCCCAAATGACTTCCCTTGACATCAATCCTAGTGAACCCTTTTGATATTGTGACCGTTCTTTGGCACCTTGATTGACACCTTGACCTTTTTGGAACCTCTATCTTGGAACACATCCTCCCTAATGCCTTGAAAGTGAAACGTAGGTTAAAATCCTAAGTTTAGGGGGGGGGGAATTAAAATGACAACATAGGCAAAAGCGTAAGTTTGGGGGTGTATGTGCTTAATGTGGAGAAGAAAAGGAATGCACCTCAAGTGCAATGTAGCACCTTGTGTTGAATTGAAAATTTCTCCAAAAGTTCAAATCCTATGAGCAAAATGAAAAGAAAAGAAAAGAATGGGTGCTGCCAAGCGAATGTGTTATAAGGACGTTGAATGATTAAAATTAAAAGGGAAAAGCTTGGTATGTGTGAGGGAGAAATAAGGTGAAGTAAAAGTACAAAAATGAGAGTGGTGTTCAAAATGATGAGAAAAAGTGTTAGGGGGGCTTAGTCACTTGAGCCAAATGCAATCCTCACCTTAGACCCGCAAGTTCTTAGTGATTTCGAGCTTGGTGACTCTACATTAATGGCGATTTACATGACGGGCAAGCCTATGGTTCGACATGAGTGCACTTGAACTTCCTTGAGAGAGTGTGAGTCTTCTCGGTTCTCTTATAATCTCTTGTATTGTGAAATTGCATGATTGTGAGTGGAATTCTCTCTTGTGGTGAGTTACATCATGCACTCGAATTGAAAAATGAAGTCTCTATTTCAATTGAGAGGAATGAATAAGACAAGTTGTGTGGAAAATCTCGAGGAAACCCTTGATGTCCATGCCAATGACTTGAGAAGCTTAATATCTTATTTTAATGACAAATTCCCTTGATTTTGAATGAGAAATGAAATCCTTTTGAAAAGGTTTTGAATTGAGAAATTGTGTTGATTTTCTGTGGTGGTTCAAATTGAGATGAGCATAATAGTTGAGTCTTTTATCTGAGTCTTTTTTCCTCCATTACAGTTCAGAGATCTTGGATCAATCCTTTACTTTGATACCACAGCTCGGTGAACCCTCCAATCTCCTCCACAGTCGGTGTTAGCTCAAAGTCCTTGAACTTGAAGACATGGTCCCTTTTTATATCTTCCCACCATCTTTTTAATTTGTGGGGAACACCCACAACCATCCTAGCGTTGGAAAGTACTGGTGCATCCTCCATTCTACAGCCTGAAAGAGAAACAAAAACAAATTTTCTTAATTCCCTTTTATATTAAACTGGCTTGGATGAATTTATCATGATCATTTAGCACATAATATGATGATTTGTCTTTGGGTTGATGGGAACCCTTTGACAAGAGGGAGGCTACTAACTTGGTGGGTTGACCCCTAGGGCCAAACCACCTATGGTTGATGCATGCATGACTTATATAAAGGGGTGGATACAACACTATCCTAAGTTTCTAAGATTTTGATAGACACGGACTCAAGGTTTTTTTATGCGAGGAGGCACGTTGTCACACGTAGGCAAAACTATCCACTTACCCCACGTCTATGCCAACCCTCTAAAATGGGTATTTGAATGAATTTTGGAGAAGTGCAAAGGCACAACTCACGTGTATAGTATGTGAAAGTGTGAAGTTCCCAAGTGGGGGAAGTATGAGCGAAATGAGAGTTATGAAAAGCAGTAACATGTAGCATATAGGAAAAGCAGTAACATGTAGCATATAGGAAAAGCAGTAACACGTTGAACAGTTAAGGAAATCAGTAAAAAAAATAAAAATAAGTAACTAAATTAATAGAAAAACTTAAAAAGCATATAACAACTATCGATTCCGAACAAAACAAAGTGAAGAGTTTCTAGATACTCAAAATAGTGGCGTTATGGTCGTTTCTATGACCAGAAGTTAGCAAGTTCAAGTGACAATGCTCCAAAGTCTGCAAATATTACATATTATGGCAGATCAAATCATATTGTGGAGTTAAACTACTATGAATAATTTAAGATTGTCTTATTTAAGTGTTATTGGTGTAATGTAACCAAAGGTATAGGAGTTATAAAAGATGAATTGGGATTCACACATGTGAATTTTTCATGCCTTGCAGATTCTGGCAATCGACAACGTCATGAGCCCTTTATTTTTGTAGAACAAGCACAACAAGTAATATTCGTACAAGATCCTCAAGATCATGAATGGTTTATCCCTAGGTTAATTAAACCTTGAGACATTTATGATATAGGAGAGGAAAAAAGTGTGCAATTTGAGTCATCAATGCAAAGTAATTTGAATGACTTGGCTATCTTAGAAAATTCTCAAGTTCTAAAGAATAAGAATAATGATTGGGTAAGAAGTGGCATCGATGGGATAGTAATTGATATAGGCATCCATACTCAAGATTCTCCAGAATATGGTGAAGCTAATGTCGAGGGAGGAAATGATTTTGAAAATGAAAGTGATTCTGAATAAGATAGGTGGTTATTATAAAATATATTCTTTTTAAGTGTTATTAGAGAACCTTCAGGCATTTTTTATTTTTTATATAGAAATTTGAACAAAATATCTTTATGGATTTGCCTTCAATTTAAATCATTTAAGTCAAATATGAATTTTCCATGTTTATGTTGGTTGATTATTCAATGGTTTTAGTAAATTCTCTGTGCTTGCTTTTACTTGTATTTTTTGAAGGTATCCCTTGGATTGTCAAGTGCGAATGTGTTCTTAAGAATTGGAATTTTTTGTTATTCTGGTGCTTTAGTATGTGTTTTCAGAGCTTGAGATGAGGATGATGCTTCCTCTTATTTTGGACATGTTCTGTTATTCTGGTACTTGTTCAACTTAATGCAGCTAGATAGTTACTTCATTTTAGATAAGGAACTATGCAAACTAGAGGTTGCAATAAATTTGACATTCAACAACAAAATGATGATGATATGCGAGAATATATTGAGCGGTTGATGGATGAAGAGAACAACATCAGTCAAGCCCAACCTTATCTTGAGCAGGTGATGAATAGTCAGAACCACTTTGAAACCCAAGATCATGATGGTCAATCTAATGAGTTGAATAGTTCTGCTGGTGGCACTGGGTAAGCAGGTAATACTTTTTTGTCTAGTTTTTATTAGTTTTACATGCTGGGAAAAAATCATATTATTGTAGAGTTTGTGCTTACTTTCACCCCGTGGATCAAGCTGGCATGAAGCTAGCTTTTTTGATGATTATTTTTATATTTAAGAGGAGTTGAATATCATAGTGTTGCTTTTTGTTATGGTTGTTGATGTAGATAACATTATATCTTAAACTTCAGGTATCTCAAAAACCCTCTAGCATTGACTAATGTAATAGTTTTTTTAAGAAGCCAACTTCTAGAAGCCTAACAAATTATCAATCATCTATTTCAACTTCCACTTACTGGATTCTTGGTCATCAATCAAGGGTGAAATTAGTGTACCCCTGTTGATAGCACCATTTCACACTAAACTGAGCTGCAAGAGACTTTGTTGTATTGTTACTATTACATTGGACAGAGATGGCAAAGGCCATGATTAGATCACCTTGGCAGTTTCTCACTATGCCCCCAATACCTTGTTTACCACTCTCCACAACATCTCTATTTCCATAGTTCCCAGTAGACACACATGAAAAGCTACCTCTATGTCCTGAATAATGTCTAGAATCACAATAGACCAACTTATAGTTCCGGGTAAAAAGCCTATTAGTAAACATTGGAGTCTCCAGAACATATGCCACTTCAGGCAGAAATCTTAGTTCTTGGCCCTTACAAAATTATTTTCCTTGATCTGAGCTCGGGTATCCAGCTTGACAAAACATTTAAGGTCATTGTAAGGGGGAGACTCAAGATATTTCCTCCTTAGTTCACTAAGTTCCGGGCATTTATTCAGTAGATGCCTGTGTATACTCTCCCCAACTACTGTACTGGCCTTGACTTCCTTGCTAATTGTCGATGCCTTTGGAGCATCTCCAAATGCATTGATAACGCTCAAAGTACCACTCCAATTAAGAAGCGTAAGCAATCGTTGTCAAATATAGAACCCAACAAAGGTTGGGGTCGATCCCACAGAGAATATGGTGAAAGTTAAGTCGTTAGTGAATTAATTGACTAATGGTCAATAGTTTCCAGTAAATAAAAGGGGGGGTTTTGTGTGAACAATGTGTAAACAAAACAAACAATAATTTATGAGAATAATCAGTAGGAGAATGAACTAGGGAAGTGTTTACCATGGCATTGGTAACAATGTTGATTCTAGGCTTAACTGGGTTTTTTCTATATGCGTGTCACGATGTGATTGAATTAATTGTATCGTCTAAACGTTTCTCAACCAAATAGACAAATTTACTTTTCAATTCTCTCGAACTTGAAAAGGTGTGCTTTTAGATTTCAATCCTAAACATCAAGTAGATTAATCTAGTTACAACATTAATCATAAGACGAGAGTTGGTAGTCTCGAATCCTCGTCGTTAATCAAGTTTCCCGGTTTTAATCTCTTTACTCAAGCAAATTAAACCTGGGCATGTTCTAATGTTTGCAACCACTAGAAAACGTTAAGCATGAATGATTAACAACGTGACAATCATATATATTGAACCCGTCGCTACCCGAAATCTATATCGCTACTTTAGCCATGGCTCCCACAACCCTAGTTGTGGGAGGTTTAGTTACTCATGCTTGTAGAAGAATAAAAGAAAGTCATATTCATAATAAAGAAAAGAGATCCTTACAATGTAGTGAGAACAATCTTTAATTATTCCAAGAACAAGAAAACAAGATCCCAAGAACAAATCAAGAACAAGATTGAGGAGGAAGAAAACGTGTATTGCGTGTTTTCCTCTCTCAAAACTCGACTTTAAACTCCTAAAATTATTGGGTAATGTATGTAAAAAGCTTGCTTCATAAAATAAACCTAACATAGGGTATTTATAGGAGTCTAGGAAACAAATCCCAAAAATGCTCGGATTTCGCGTAACCGACTGCCCAGGTGCGACGGCCAGGCTGACGGACCGTCACTGGCTTGACGGACCGCCTGGGCCATCACCACTAGACAGTGGCACTGCCCAACTTGACGGTCACTGTGACAGACCGTCACATGTGTGACGGGCCGTCACTCAGGCCGTCACTCTTATCCAGAATGCTCTTTTTCGCGTATTTCCTTCCGTTTCCATGTTTGTCTCTATTTCCTGAAAATACAACATAAAAACATCAAAAACGACAACGGTTGCTTGAAAACGTACGATTGTTCTTAGTTTAAAGGAGTCGAAAGTGCCATAAAATGGCGGCACATCAACACCCTCAACTTAAGACGTTCGCTTGTCCTCAAGCAACATGACACAAAACAATAATACGACGACTCAACTAAGCAAACAAACTCGTGTCTTTAGAAACTCATGGTCATTCATTAGTTCATTAAATCAAGCTCCCTCGTAGCACACAAATGTCTGAAACACTAACTTGCAAGGATCCAAACATGTCATTCCGATATGATAGAACACTTTACATACACACCCGCAGCTATCCTAACAATCAATAGACAATACAGAAATCTTGGTGCCCTCACCACAACGAAATCCCACACACAAGATTTGGGACTAGGTAAGCGCTCACACTCGCAAATGATTTCAAACAAGGCGCATGCGATACCATAGGCTTGCCCTTACTATTCTATTTCAGTTCTTCAGAAAGCCGCTCAGGATCACTACAGGACTTGTTTAGGCTTGTAATGAGGCTTCAGGTGCTGGTAGGATGTATTTAGGGGTTAGTGACTAAGCCCTCCTTGGAACCACCGACGTCTTATTACCACATAACGTTTTGTCCATCCTTATTCACCTTTTTATTTCCTTCTCTCTAGCTACAGGTGCGACCTCTTTATTTTGACCATTCTTTTTATTACTTTTTTTCGATCTTTTTCATCTCTTTTTATTTTTCTTTTCTTTTCTTAGGCACACACCCGAATTTTCATTCTATTCCCAACCAATCTTCTTCATCCTCTTTTTCTTATCATTCACCTCTGTAGTAGCCACCCTCAACTTAGGATGATTGCCTGCGTTGAGGTGCACAATGTCCAAGGGAGGACCAGGGCCAAAACATGGTTTACCTCTATAGTAGCCACCCTCAACTTAGGCTGATTGCCTGAGTTGAGGTGCACGATGTCCAAGGAAGGACCAGGGCCAAAATAGGGATTCAAAGTTAAACAGGAACAGTGACAGGTTATTGAAAGAACAAGGTTAATTATGGCTCAAACAGGGATCAAAAAGGGATTATTTGCATTTGGACGGTCTTATAGGTTAGTGGACTGCATACAAAAAGGGCCTGTGATCCTTTTCTAAGCAACCAAACTTAGAACTTAACAAAATAGACCGGGCAAGTTCTAGATGCATGCACAGAGTAAGAATTTATAACAATAATCTCACACACTCTTGGCACCAAGAAACTATACCGCTACCAACTATCAAACAACCGCTCGGCTTAAGCATACTTATTCTAATCATAATCACACAATGACATACAAGGATCCAGACAGTCAATCGCTTCAACACAAGTACAAAACCAGAAAATTTTTAAAGGAGCCTCGTTTTAGTCAAGAAAACGCCATGATGCTTTGCTATAGACACAAGAAAACAACTAACAAAATTTAAAATAACAACCTAAACATGCCGGTTCTACTAGATAGCACACCGGAGGGAAAAGAAACACGACAACTAAAACCCTCGGTGGTGACTCACAGGTTTCCCCACACCCTCAACTTAGACTCATGCATTGTCCCCAATGCATCCATATGAAAGCTAAAAACTGTGAGAGAAAGGAATACCTGTGAAGTCGATATGACTCAGATTCTGGAATGATGTTGGAGACCGCCAGGGTCTCCAAAACAGGAGAAATCGATGGAGTGTGTGCACGCGACAACCTCATGTTGCGTTCCAGCTTCTTCTTTCATTGGCTCCACAGCCAGTCGCAACAACTTCTTCGCTCTTTCTTTGCAGATTCTCTTGCGGTGTTTTCGTTTCTTTGATCTATTTTCACCGCCTTCCTCTACATGTTTCCCTTCTCGCACCATCCTTCTCACAACAGCTAGCGTCTCGACCAAACCCTTCTCCTCGAGATGCACATCCGTAGGAGCTTCCTCAATAACATTGACGACCGCGACCACCCTCATGTCACTTGGTTGCTTCATTAATTTAGACACATCGAACTTGACAACTTCATTGTTTAGTCTGAAGGTTAGTTCATTTCTTTCCATGTCAACCAACACTCTTGCCGTGGCTAGCAATGGTTGTCCCAAGATTATGGGAACTTCAAAATCCACTTCGCAATCCAAGATCACAAAGTCAGCTGGGAAGATAAGCTTACCGATCTTTACTAGCACATCAGACAATATTCCCACGGGCCGCTTTACCGAACGGTCAGCCATCATCACTCTTATGGACGTTGGTTTAGGAGCTCCCAAACCCAGTTGTTTATAGACGGCTAGCGGCATCAAGTTGATGCTAGCACCAAGATCACACAAGGCTTTCCCGAAGTTGAGCTTCCCAACAGTGCAGGGAACAGTAAAAGCGCCTGGATCTTCCTTCTTTTCGACTAATGATCTAGAGGAAATAGCGCTGCAATGGTGGAGGTTATTTTCTGGTTCGAAACTTACCGACCTCTTCTTGATAATCAAGTCCTTCATGAACTTGGCATATCCAGGCATTTGTTCAAGCGCTTCAACCAGAGGGATATTTATTGATATCTGCTTCAGCATGGTCATGAAATTCAGGAACTTACCATCTTCCGCTTTCTTCTTGAGGCATTGTGGGAAGGGAGGTGGTGGTCGAGGCATCATAGTTGGAAGTTTGTCGGCTTCCACGTTTTCCTCCGCGGGCTTAAGCGTTTTCTCCTCTACCGCCTCTTCTTCATTCGCAACATCACCTTGAGTCTGAGTTACCGGATGTGATTCCGGTAACGTTCTACCGCTTCTGGTAGTGATCGCCATACAACTCGCATCCTTCTTTGGATTTTGGATGGTGTCGCTCGGCAAGGTACCCGTCCTTCTTAGATTTAAGGATGTCGAGATCTTCCCCACTTGTTGTTCCAATTGCTTTATCGAGGTGGAATGAGAATCCACCACTTGACTCAATGTTGATAACTCAGTCCTCATTTCCTTTACCCCAGAGTCAGTCGATTCCACCTTCAGCAGTATTTTTCCCATCATGTTTTCTAGCTTGGACATCCCTGCCTCGTTGCTAGCTTTGTCCCGATTACCAGGTGGTACATACAACCCACCTCTATCGGTGTTGTTCCTCCAGTTTCCTTGATCGCGATTGTAGCCAGCTTTCTCATAGTAGTTGTCCTTCTGATAGGTCTGACCTTGGTTTCCTTGGCCATTGGCCTGGAAACCCCCCAAGTAATTTGCCTCCTCAGTCTCCAACTCTGTTGCTCTACCTTGGGAACCCACAGCTTGTACCTTCTCCATACCTCCTGAGAACAAGTGTTGGTCAGTAGGTCCAACTGCGTTTTCAGATGCGCCATATCTTGGTCGCGCTCCTCGTCTTTTCTGCACTGCTCAGCTGACATACCAACTGCGTAAGTGCTAGCTGCTACCTCTGAATCCCGTGTATGCCAGGCCCTGTTGGTTTTGGTGAGCCTGTCCAAAGTAGTTGTGGCCTCAACAAAAGTGAGACCCATGAATGCACCACCTGCTGCGTTGTCTAACGTCGGCTTGGTAGGCAAATTCAGTGCCCGGTAGAACGTCTGCATCAAAAAGTTATCGGTCAACTGATGGTTCGGGCATTGTGTTATCTTCTTTTTGAATCGCAACCAGGTCTTGTGCAATGCTTCGTGGGGTTGCTGCCTGAAGTTGCTAATCTCGTCCCTCAACTGTATCATCCGAGAGGGAGGAAAGAACCTTTCTAGGAAAGCTCCTCTCAACTCTCCCCAAGTTGCGATAGAGTCGGGGGTCAGTTCTGTCAATCACAACGCTGCCTCATTAGACAGAGACAACGGAAACAACCTGAGCCTGATCGCTGTCTGACTCACGCCCGGCAGTTCGAATGACTTGCATATGCCCACGAAATTCATTAGATGCTGGTTTGGATCATCCCCAGCGGCACCTCGGAACACTCCTCTCAAGTTCAACAGCTGGATCATCGTGCTAGTGATGTTGAACTTGGCTCCGGGCGCTAGCGGTGGAAGGGCAATGGCGCCCGTAGCGCCAACTCCATCCAAGTCGATTTCCTCATCATTCAGCAGAACATCGTCCTGCAGACCACCAGCATTCGGATTTTGTTGGGCCTGCAGTTCCGCAGCGAGCCTTGCTGCCTCTTCTTGTGCGGCCATATTTTGCCTTAACGTTCTAGCAAGCTCGGGGTCGTAAGGTAATGTTGATTTACCCGAGCGCCGGGTACTTGGCATGCACAACTCTGTACCCTGTCAAAACAAAAACAACAAATAAACGTAAAAGCAGGAAAGTATGACTAAGAGTCAAATAAACACACCGGACTTAACAAACAACCGTAGTCCCCGGCAACGGCGCCAAAATTTGATAACGCTCAAAGTACCACTCCAATTAAGAAGTGTAAGCGATCGTTGTCAAATATAGAACCCAACAAAGGTTGGGGTCGATCCCACAGAGAATATGGTGAAAGTTAAGTCGTTAGTGAATTAATTGACTAATGGTCAATAGTTTCCGGTAAATAAAAGGGGGGGGGGGTTTTGTGTGAACAATGTGTAAACAAAACAAACAATAATTTATGAGAATAATCAGTAGGAGAATGAACTAGGGAAGTGTTTACCATGGCATTGGTAACAATGTTGATTCTAGGTCTAACTGGGTTTTTTCTATATGCGTGTCACGATGTGATTGAATTAATTGTATCGTCTAAACGTTTCTCAACCAAATAGACAAATTTACTTTTCAATTCTCTCGAACTTGAAAAGGTGTGCTTTTAGATTTCAATCCTAAACATCAAGTAGATTAATCTAGTTATAGCATTAATCATAAGACGAGAGTTGGTAGTCTCGAATCCTCGTCGTTAATCAAGTTTTCTGGTTTTAATCTCTTTACTCAAGCAAATTAAACCTAGGCATGTTCTAATGTTTGCAACCACTAGAAAACATTAAATAATGAATGATTACCAACGTGACAACATATATATTGAATCCGTCGCTACCCGGAATCTATATCGCTACTTTAACCATGGCTCCCACAACCCTAGTTGTGGGAGGTTTAGTTACTCATGCTCGTAGAAGAATAAAAGAAAGTCATATTCATAAAAAAGAAAAGAGATCCTTACAATGTAGTGAGAACAATCTTTAATTATTCCAAGAACAAGAAAACAAGATCCCAAGAACAAATCAAGAACAAGATTGAGGAGGAAGAAAACGTGTATTGCGTGTTTTCCTCTCTCAAAACTCGACTTTAAACTCCTAAAATTATTGGGTAATGTATGTAAAAAGCTTGCTTCATAAAATAAACCTAACATAGGGTATTTATAGGAGTCTAGGAAACAAATCCCAAAAATGCTCGGATTCCGCGTAACCGACTGCCCAGGTGCGACGGGCAGGCTGAAGGACCGTCACTAGCTTGACGGACCGTCGCCTGGGCCGTCACTACTAGACAGTGGCACTGCCCAACTTGACGGTCACTGTGACGGACCGTCACATGTGTGACGGGCCGTCACTCAGGCCGTCACTCTTATCCAGAATGCTCTTTTTCGCGTATTTCCTTCCGTTTCCATGTTTGTCTCTATTTCCTGAAAATACCACATAAAAACATCAAAAACGACAACGGTTGCTTGAAAACGTACGATTGTTCTTAATTTAAAGGAGTCAAAAGTGCCGTAAAATGGAGGCACATCATGCACCATCTTTTCTACCCTTATTTTTACCACACCCAACAATGAATGCTCTACAGCCTCCTATTTGAATAACCTCCTTATGAAATTTAACATTTCTCAATGATCTGATATAAGTTAATGCCATAGTCCTCACCCAACTAGATTTTTATTTCATCGGAGGAAGAAATGGAGAGGCATTGTTAGTATGACAACTAACATAACAGCCAGCTGAAAAACGTTAGCTTAGGACCCCACCACTTTTTAAATCTGATAACCTTGTTTTTACATATAACACAGTAATACTTCCTGATATACAGGCAACTGACCTAGAAATTGATAACTTTATGTATGAAAATATATACAATCTTTTTCTCAGCAAGCTTGACTTATAATAAAGTCACAGTAGTGAATTACTTGACATGAGTTGACAATTAAAATTTGGTATGATATGATTTGAAAATTCTTGATGTAAAGACTTGATCGAACAGTACAATGAAGAATGTCTGCTAAAAGAAATGGACAATTGAGCTATTTGGTTGTAGGTCCATATACTGATCATTTAGGATTGCAGTCTTACTAATTACCTTTATTCTTGAATCTAAACTTAGTGCAACATTCTACCAAAGAGGCTCCTTGAATTTGTTTTCTCCATTGTTTTTAACTCTCACAATTTGTTGTGACTTTCATGTAGGATACTATGAGAGAACCAGTTGTCAATAACATGATAAAAGGCCCTTAACTATCAGTTCACTTTAGGAGTTTTTCCAATGCATGCTATTACTTACATTGGATATTAGGCTTATGGATCAAGTGTTGGGATGTTCCATATGTTTTCAACAGTCTTAAACGTCTGTTTATAGCAAATATCTGCTACATATGTACTATTAATCTGTTACTATTGTCCATTGTCAGTGTATTCCAGTCTAAAAAGCTAAAAAGTGTTAACATTTGCTAGAAATTTGACATTGTAATGTTGTAGTTTGCTGTCAAATAACTCATACGATTGTCTGCTCGTATAGATGCACAAATAATGCCAATTATGAAGAATCTCTCAATTGTTTAACCATATAGGTTTTACCATTTGATGACTAACATTTTTTGCCATTTAGTGCAGACTGATTTTACTGAATGACTCACAGATTGTGATACGTCATAATGTTTCCTGAATCCAAAATACTTTGTTCATTCTAAACTAAACGTGTAGTTTCTTATGACCCATGTTTTTCTCTTCACTTGTGCATTAGTTTGTACAAGCTTTCGTGATAAATAAAAGCTTCTATGGTCTGTAGTTTAAGATAATCGTATAGATATAAATCTTTATAATTTTGATCACGCCAATCATTTTGAAGCAGGTGTTCAGAACAATCTTATTAATTTGGTCAAGAACAGTTATATCCATGTGATAAAATTTGATTTTGCTGTCGTATTACACTAAATGAAAGCAATCTAAGGATTAGTCATAATCTGCACTCACAGATTTGAATCAGTTTGCCAAATGTTCTATCTCATCTGATTTTCTTTTTGTATCTTTTCAAGCTTAGATTCTCCTTGATTAGTGATATTTTTTTGGTAACGGGGCGTATTTTATTGTATTATGAAGGGAAATATGTATAGCTAAACAAATGAAAAACCAAACTCACACTAGCCTGATCGTGAGAAACATGCAGTGTTCACTTTTATTCCTAGCTACAACTCAAAACTCATTTACAACGACATATTTCTAAGGGTAAAAGTTATAACTGCATTTAGTCTTCTAGCTAATCAAGTCCTCATTGATCATCTATACATAACCTCTTGTATGATTTGTCTAATAAGTGCTTGATTGTTTCTCCTCTACTTTTGAAAAATGTGATGGTTCCTCTCCTTTCATATAAATTATGTGCATCCTATTAGTGCCACCATATATACCTCATCCCCTGCTTTCTTTGTATTCCTATTATCCGTACCCTATAGTTGAGAATGTTCTGTGAAATCATAATCATATGAGTTAGAATATTGGTATTGTATACTTGTAGATAGTAGATAATGTTTGCAAAATCTTATTCATATGAATTAGAATGTTGGTGATTAGTTTTGATTTTGAATTTCTTATTATTATCTAGTGGATTTTTTGCTTCTCTATGCCTCTTGTGATCCCAATCAATTGTGATGTGAAGTGTTTGAGGTCATTATGACTAATGTTGATGAGGTTTGTTGTAATATTCTTATGGTTCTGATATAATATAGCTCCTAACCCGTAATGTTTATATTCATTATATTTCATCTATTGACAACATTCATTTTATTTTTTCTGGTCATATAATTTGAAGTTCGAGTCTTGTGTCATGGTACCTTCAAAATAAAAATAAAAATTAAGTATACAACATACAACATAACTACTATATGAAAATTCTCCTCTATCCTAAAACTTAGAAAATAACATAAAAAGTCCTAAAAGTTGTTAGTTTTCAAATAAACCAAGTGAATTTTTGCAAGTATTTTAGCACATCTAGTTAGTGATATATATCAATTAAGAGCATGGTATAATAAATTTCATGGTGAGTGTAGAAAATATAAGGCTCAAGTGAGGTTTAGAATCACTCCACACTTAGAGTTTTGACATATATACATATTCTCATAGAACTCTCTTTCAAAAAAAAATTTAAACACTTTGTATGCATGAATCTATAAGGTCTTGTTTCATGAAATCTGTCATCCTAATTCACCCCCAAATTTAATATTATCAACAACCAACCATTCTAAAAATAATATATTAACTAACAATCAATAAATTATGTTCCTCATACAATAATTTAGCATGAGTCACAATTTGGGGAAATCAAGTATGAAATTTCACTTTACATGGATATACAAAATTACTAGCTAAAAGTAACATATTAAACAAATAAAAACTAAAAAGTAATAACTAAAAACTAATAAATAATGATTAAAAAAATTAACTAAAGAGAGAATAAGAATTCGTAGCTTGAAAGCTGATTCTTGAAGAAGAAAGCTTGAAGGAATGAAGTCTTTAGCTAAAGTTAGAGAGAGAAATATTTGAAATACACTAGTGGTAAAAAATAAGGAGATCTAGTGGCTTTATACTAAATATATTTTTTCTTTTTCTTTTTAATTTCTGTTATTTATTTATTTTAAAAAGTAAAAAAAATTATTTTTGGGTGAAATACACTATGGAGGGGCCTTGGGTGGCGCCCTAGGCGTCCCCCTAGTCTATTTTCACTAGTTTTTTTTTCTAATTTTTTTCTTTTTCAAATCTTATTTTGAGTGCTCGTTTCCTTTTTCCCAACCTCGAAAAGCTATAAAACAATCATCTCAAGACAATCATTAGAAATATTTTTATAAAAGAATATAATAAAGAAAAACTAAATAATTACAACAAATGTTGGGTTGCCTCCCAACTAGCGCCTTGTTTAACATCGTGGCTCGATATGAACTTTTTCAAGTTCTATTATCTCCATGATGGGGGTACACATTACCACCCTATCTCACCTGAGCTTCTATCTTGTCCTTGGCTTCTTTCACTTCTCTCGTAAACTTTCAAAATTCTATATTCCAAGGAAGTACATGTCCAGCTACACTTTTCAACATCTGCATGGCTATAATCGCAGAGTTCTCATCCTACCATCTATTGACTACCACATATACTATAGATTGGTTGATATTGTCAAGCACTTGGTAGAAAATGTCCATTAACATTACCTTAGAAGAGCCTAAACCAAGATGGTTGATAATATGGCTGAACCTTGCCCAAGAATTAGAGAGTAACTCTTCCTCTTCTTGTTTAAAATTCACAATCTTGTTCATTACTTGTGTCTTTCTGGCATATGGACTCATCTCATGTATGAATGCATACACTAACATAGGACATGTTCCTACTAACTCTGGCAAAGTGTTTATATACTATTCCCTTACTTCTCCCATAAGAGAGCGAGGAAACCAATATGGATTTATCTCATCATCAATGACCTTGTCATACTTTTCACACACATCCAAAAAGTTCTTTATGTAAGATATGGTATATAACTCCCAACCATTTTGAAATAGACCTTTATCCTTAATATCTCTTTCAATCTCATCTTTTATAGTCACAATATCTTTCTCTGTCAGATTCAATCTCCAAGGACCTCTCAATGGGTTGTTTTGATTTGAATGAGTTTCTAATCTTGCCTTAGTCGATCTTGGAGGATCCAAATTTATGATTTTGAGTTTCTCATAATGTGCAAGCAAATGATTTGCCTTCAATACATTAAATGTGGCTTCAGTTTCTTCCACCATCATAAATATCTTTTTAGACTTCACTCGTATTACTGCATCAACTGTAGCCAACAAACCTCTACCAAGAATGATGGGTACATCCTTGTCCACCTCATAGTCAAGAATAATAAAGTCCACAGGCTGAAAAATGGTCTTACCTTCACTAACACATCTTCAATTATTCCATCAGGATAGGTTAAAGAGCGGTCTGCCAACTGCAAGGTAACTGTGGTAACTATGACACCAGGTCAAGGATTTGGTTTATATGTGTATATATATATATATATATATATTGCCTTTCTTGGTCTCTTTGGGGCCCGTTGTATCTGTATTTGTAGCCCACTCTTATTCTTATCGTACTTCTGCTTTATCTATTTTTAGCTCCATTTTTCATATTATTATTGGGTTTAGATTTCCTACTAGGTTTTTTTAATAGGAACCATCATGGCTCGATTTTGGGTCATGGCAGTATCATATCAGAGCTTTTGGTTCACCGATCTTACAAGTACAAATGAAAGTGTCTAGAAGAGTCTTACGAATTGGTATGATGACATTTGTATCCTATCTGCGGGAGGCTATGGGGAATTCTTAGGAAAAAATAATCCATATTGTTGCTTCCTTATCATGCGTCCTTGACTCTATCGAATTCTAAACTTTATTTGTTTGACTCTTTCTCATATGGTTCAACTGAAATTGGCAGTATGTGAGGATGAGGTCCCCGTGCCTGCAGTTAGAGCCTCAACTAGAGTATGATGCATAGGTTGACCCATAGGTCAAGGTAGAGCACAAGTTACAGTGCTAACTTGGGTCGAGGATAGGGTACTATCACCAGAGCCAACAGTTAAGGTAGAGGAGATTCAGTATGAGCCAAAGGACATGGGGGAAACCCAATATACGGTAGGCTTTGTGGATACACCAGTTCTACAGGATATATTAGTCAAGAGTTTTTGACTTTTGGAGGGTATGTTGTAACCTAAGATTTTTCCTGATACTCCTAGTGTCTCACAGGTTTGGGATGAAGCTCATACTTTAGCCCAGATATTGGCATAGGGTTTAGAAGCACATCATACTACTGCGACTCCCTATTTAGAGGTATTCCCAATTCTTATAGTTATTCAGCCTATCACAACTATGCCGGTTATGTCTCATGAGGAGAAGAAGATGCTTGGTAGGTTTATTTGAGTAGGTCCTCTGAGGTATTCTGGTGCTTAGAGGGAGGATGCTCATGAGTTCTTGATCAGTTCTAGGAAAGGTTGCATAACCTATGGTAGTAGAGTCGTACAAAACTGATTATATCATGTTTTAGTTAAATAGTTCAATGAAGTAGTGATAGAGATATTATATTGCTTGTAGACAAGCTGAGTTACCTCCGATGACATAGGTTCAGTTCTCTGAGGCATTCATAAAGAAGTATGTGTCGCACAATATGAGAGAGCAAGAGATGAGTTCACCAGGTTAGAGCAGGGCTCTATGTCTATTTCTAAGTAGGAGGCCTATTTCCATGAATTGGATTGGCATGCCACTATAATTCTACCTACAGAGCACGAGTGGGTTTGTCTATTTATCAGAGGGTTGGAATTACTGCTTTGTTTAGCTACGGAGCAGTTGCTGACTTCAGGAGCTATATTTCTTACTGTTATTTATAATGATCGCACTATTGAGGATATTCATCATGAGGCCCATGGAGATAGCAACAAGAGGCCTCGCCATCAAGGTGGTCACAGTGGATTGCAGTCGAGAGGTAGGGGTTTCTCCAGTTGAGGTCATCCCCATCGCTTTTAGCATAGTAGGCCCATTTAGGAAACACTATAGATTACCGGGGGTAGTCAACTAAGTTATTCTAGTAAGAGTGGTCAGGATAGCTAGAGTTTGGTTCAGGGTTTGTGAGGTGCTCGCTCTGGGTATACAAGTTGTGCTGGTTAGTCTGGTTCAGTCAGGTTATCTCAGCAGGGCATAGTTTGTAGGGGTTGCTATGAGTGTGGTGTGTTTGTTCACTATTTTAAGGATTGTCCTTTGATTTTGCATTTTGGGTAGTAGAGTCAGCAGGGTCAGCAAATTCAGGCCCCCAGGGATCCAATGTCACCAGCCAGAAGCAGTGTGCAGGGTAGTAGGGGTGGGCTCTATGGTGCTCGAATTGGTCCTCAGTCAGGTGGATCATGTGGTCATGGCGGACAAAGCCACATGTATGCATTTCTGGGCCACATAGTGGTTGAGGCTTTAGATGATGTCATCACATGTACGATATCTATTTGTCATCAATCAGCTTTTGTGTTATTTAATTCGGGGTCTATATTCTCTAATGTGTCTGCTCATTATACTACTCGTCTGGAATCTACATGTGAGTTATTGCATATGCTTATGTTTGTAGCTACCCCAATAGGAGATTCATTAGTATTGAATCAGGGGTATTGGATATGTATGGTGACCAACCTAGGGTATGACACATGGGTAGACCTGGTGGATTTAGATGTAATCTTGGGCATGGACTGGCTATCTCCCTATCATGCAGTCTTGGATTACTTTGCCAAGACTGTTACTCTGTGTGTGTTTAGTATTCCTCTTATTGTATGGAAGGGTACCAATAGGCACATACCGAGGGGAGTTATATCTTTTCTGAGAGCCCAGCGGTTGGTGCGGGAGGGGTGCTTGGCTTATCTTGCTTACGTCCATGATACTAGTGTTGCCACACCTTCTATTGAGTCAGTTCCTATGGTTTGCGAGTATTCATATGTGTTACCTATTGATCTACTAGGTTTTTCTCCTGATCGTGATATCAAATTTGGTATTGATGTTGATCCAGGCACCTCAGTCCATTTTTAAATTCTACCATATCGGATGGCACATGTCGAGCTGAGGGAGCTTAAGGAGCAGCTCCAGGATCTTTTAAGTAAGGGGTTCATCAGGCCTTGTGTGTCTCAGTGGGGTTCTCCTATTCTATTTGTAAAGAAAAAAGATGATTCCTTGCGTATGTGCATTGACTATAGCTAGCTGGATAAGGTAATCATTAAGGACAGGTATTCGATAATGCCGTGTATTGGTGAATCGTTTGACCAGCTACAAGGTGCAGTAGTGTTAACTAAGATAGAGTTGACATTGGGTTAGAAACAGTTTAGGATCAGGGCTACGGATATCCCATAGACTTCATTTAGGACTCGATATGGCCATTACGATTTCCTAGCCATGTCTTTTGGGTTGACCAAGCCACAACAACATTTATGGAGTTGATGAACCATGTGTTCAGATCCTACTTGGATTCATTTGTTATAGTGTTCATCAATGACATCTTGGTCTATTCGAGGAGTAGGGAAGAGCATGAGAAGCATTTAAGAGTTTTGCTTCAGACCTTGTGAGATTAGCAGTTGTATGTCAAATTCACTAAATATGACTTTTTGCTTGAGTCCATGGCATTATTGGGGAACGCAGTGTCTAAGGATGGGATTATGGTGGATCTAGAAAAGATTGAGGCAGTTCATGATTTGGGTAGGCCTACTTCTCCTATCGAGGTTTGCAATTTCATCAGGTTAATAGGTTACTACATCTGGTTTATAAAAGGGGTTTTTCAATAGCAGTGCCTTTGACTATATTGACTCAGAAGAACATCCCTTTCCAGAGATCTAATGAAAGTGAGGCAAGCTTTCTGAAACTCAAGGACTTATTGACTTCAGGTCGAATTCTTAGTCTTCCAATTGAGGGCCAGGGGTTTACTGTCTACTATGATGCTTCCGGAGTAGGTTTGGGTTGTGTATTAATGTATTAGGGCTGAGTTATTGTGTATGCTTCTAGACAGCTAAAGTTTCACGAGAGAAACTACCTCACTCTTTACTTACAGTTAGCGGTGGTAGTCCTCACATTAAAGTTTTGGAGGTACTATTTGTATTGTGTGCATTGTGAGATCTTCACCAACCATCATAGTCTTCAGTACAATTTCATCCAGGAGGAACTAAATTTGAGATAGCGCAGATGGTTGGAGTTGCTGAAGGATTACGATATTTCAATTCTCTATCACCCGATTAAGGTGATGACGTTCAATAGCACTCTTTGGAAGGAGGTGTTAATGATTGCCAAGCAAAACAATAAGTAATCCAATGGATGTGGGGTTCGAATCAACGGAGAACAATATAAAGGCGTTTGAGAGAATAAAGAATGAAAGCAACTTATTAAAGTTCAAGGAGCAAAAAGAAGAAAAATGATTGGGGTTTTTTTTGTTTGAAAATACAAACGCGATTGCAAGTGAGAGGTTGACCAACCTTTGCAATGCAAGGATATCAAGGGAGTTTTGGGAATAGGAATTACTTCGAATCCATATGATCCATACAAATTAATCAACTACTAACTAGTTAATCATGGGTCAATTAAAATAAGCCTTGGAATCTCAAGTATCCACCAATATAGCTCGATAATTGGCGAACATTTCTCAACTAGTTATGGCAACACTCGGATTCAGCTATTTTTAGCCGAATCCTAGAAATAAGGTTTAGAGCCTCAAATTACTGCTAATTAATATTTCCTCAACTCTAATCCACCCTTTCAATCCAAATCAAAGTAAAAGAGGCAAGTCCAAGGGTTGATCACTCCCTTTAGAAATCAATTCAAGCACGAGATTAATTAGATAATCAAAGACCCAATTTATAAACTAGAAAGCATTCAATAAATTGTAAAAGCACAAGATAAGAACTCAAAACCAAATATTGTTTATCTCTGACACAAAATTCAAATCTCAAATCAAACAATACACCTATAATTTTAGCAATACAAAGCAAGAGTTGAAGAAAGAAACTAAAGATTTTACAATAAAAGCTTCCAATCTTCACTCCAATGGTGTTGAATGATGAACTTGCTCTCCAAGCTTGCCAAAGTAGGTCTCTCAAAAATGTGTATTGTAAAATTATGTTAAAAAGATTAATTCCTAAAACGACTGGGGAGAGTTTTATGTGGATTGGGGTTTTAAAAAATATGATTTTTAAAATTTGCCCTATAGCTGCCGATTTTCGTCATTGTGGTCGCATGAGGATTTTTCGCAATCGTAATGTTCTATTTCTTTCTTCATCGAAGTTGCGTGACTTTCCCTTGCGATTGTGAGGCTTTGACTTTTGGTTTACCGAGATTGTGTAATGACCCTTTCGGTCATTTATGCGTGTTCGCCTTTCTCGTACTATTAGAGCTTGCCTCTAGCGGCCCCAAGTCATTTATGTCTTATTGGGAACACTAGTCCGGTACTCAGGCCGTCTGCTTGGTCTTTTTGGCCGTTCCTTATTTTAGAGCCTAAGCTTTTGAAATCGTTGACTTCGGTCAACATTCTTGGTGAACGTCTTGGAATTGAATTCTGACAATTTCGTTAGCTCCAGAGCGTGGACTTTGGTCTAGTAGGACCTTTGGTTGGGATTCGAGAGCTTTTCAGCTTGGAATTCTCTCTCATTATGTGTTTTTAAGCTAGTTGGGCTTGTTTGGTTAACTTTGGTTAACATTCAGAGAAGACGGCCTCGAATTGAAATTCTGCCAGCACCATTAGCTCTAGAATGCTGAGTTTGTGTTAGGTAGTTGGTTGGTTTGGGTCCCGGGTGATCTAGGCTTCTTTTGGGTGTTTGGTTGGCATTAGTTAGTGTTGAATTAGGTCAACATTCCTCTAAGATGACGTCGTATGGAAATTTCATTGATTCCATTGAGTCTGGAACATTGTTTCCACTCTAATAACATATTTGGTTTGTGAGTATCGGGTTCCAATTGTGCCCGGAATGCCCTGTGAGAGTATTGAGTTTCACTGGTTTTTCTTTCAGGTCGGGCCTTCAGTACTCATTTCAATGTTAGCTTGGAGAATCCATCAATGTTAGCTTGGAAAATAATATCCCCTTTACCATAGTACTCTTTTCAATGTTAGCTTGGAGAATCCATCAATTTGGTTGGCAAGCCTCACTTCTTGGTCGATTTTGGTATGTTCTTCTTCCCCAAAACTTGCTCCTTCTCCATTGCATAAACCTCCATTGTTGCTATTTCTCAAATCTTGGAAATTCTGTGTAGAATCAGTTTCTTGGGCTTGCATGCTCGTGGGATCTGAGTTTTCACTTCCTTAGCTTGTTCCTCTCGTTGTGGTAAGTATCTTTTGATTAATTTCTGAATTTCATTCTTGAATCTTCCCTCTTTATTTTCCTTTTTAGCGGGCTATTTTCTGCCATTTTTCCTTGGCCAAATTCACTCAAATTTTGAGCATTTGCTCCTGGGATTGTAAGGAACATATGGGTGTTTTTCATTTACTGTTTCATGTTATGGGGCCTACAAGCCCATTTATGGCATTATAAGTATCGTTAGTCTTGTATCGATGTGTAGATTATTATATTGATAGTGGTTTCATGATTTGGAGTTCCCTGGAGCAGTTCAAGCTTGAACGACGTCGTCCCCGTAGCTATTCGTCGGATGACAGGTAGGTTATGGATTTCCCTACCTAGACTCTGCATATATAAGATATAACTGCATTAATTAGTATCATTCGGTGGGTTGTTTTAGGTTGGTACCCCAGACCTTGCCCGTCTTTTCTATCCATTTATTTCATATGCTGATTGTAGTATTCTTGTAGTATTGTATATTACCCTTGTGGTCCAGTGTGACCTTGTATTGACTCTGGAACATAGATGGTGGGTTATTTGGGAATGTTCGCGAGTCTCGGGCATAAAGATATTATTCTAGGCTGGTTATGTCTACTGTAGAGCTGTTGGGCCTGTGTAAGGCCAGTGGGAATGTTTGTGAGCCATGGGGCTAATTTATGTTTGTGTACGAGCATATCATCTATGAAAAAGGTTTTTCCCTACATGTTTTATCACTATTTTGGCTTCGGGACTACTATGGACGACTTTCTATACCTTGCATGGCCTCAGGGGTCCATTTTCAGTATAAATGATGATAAAATGAGATTTGGACAATTTCACGCTTGATTTCCTACTGATACTAGCTCGGCTGGGCAGAGCACTAGACTTGATTTCCTACTGATACTAGGCTCGGCTGGGCAGAGCACTAGACTTGATTTCTTACTGTACTAGGTTGGGCTGGGTAGAGCACTAGACTTGATTTCCTACTGATACAAAGCTCGGCTGGGCAGAGCACTAGACTTGATTTTTATTACTGATTTAGACCCGGATATGCTCTGGGAACCCTTTGAGGGGGTTATTGATATTTTTATTACTGATTTAGACCCGAGTATACTTCGGGCATCCTTTGAGAGAGTCTTTTGAGATTACTACTACTATTTTAGACCCGCTTCAATTATGGGCACGTACTTTGAGGTACTGATTCTCTGAGATTTCACATTTGTTACTGTATGTGGTCTTGGACCTCCGTGGGCCCTGCCATTCCAGGACCTGCCCAAAGGGACGAGTATGCCGGAGGAGGGGTATACAGTGTCAGATGGTGTATAATGGGTACGTCCCACCATGGGTCCTCCTTTCAGAGTACCGAGGGAGGTGCATACAGAGTTACTATTATCGGCTACATCATTATCATCATCATGCATATCACTTGGATTCCACCCTTTTTTGCTGTGTGTTCAGTGTATGCTCTGGTTGTATGGGTGGTCAAGGGGTTTGTTTTCACTTGATTGCATTCCCCGGTTGTATGGGCAGCCGTTCGTACTGTAGGTATATTATATTACTCCTATCGTTTCATAGAGCTAGTTATGGTCCTTGGTTCTTGAGAATTGGTAACTTTTAGCCTGGTGAGGCTCCGAGTTTTGGGCTTGAGTATTGAGGGCTAGTGAGTCCTATATCTTTGAGGCTCCATCGTGTGTCCTCCTTAGCGGTTGTGATTTATCTGACATATTTCCTTATCTTGGTTCTTAGTAGAACTCTTAGTTCTGGTGGTTCAGTTATTCAATTCTAGGTTGTAAATTGTGAGATGGATCCCGGGTCATACTTATCTTGAGAGTTGGTGTTTTTAGTATGTTTTTGTTACTTTTATGGCTTCTAGTTGATTTTGTTGGGTTGTTTTCCTTCTTTCCCTTCTTACTTGAGGTTATCGGTATACCGCCACATTCCTGATTCTCTCTCTCTTTATTTATACTATTGTTGCAAGGATCCCAGGTGTGTCCCTCTTTCTTACACTTGTGTGCTGTGTATATTTGTTTTCTGTGCTAGCATTGTTTGTTTATAACTCTTGGTTGTCTTTCCTCTGTGCTAGTTCCTTATTCTTCCTCTATTGTTCTCTATGACCACTTTCTTGCTATCATCTATATTACAATTTTTAAATCATGTATGCGCTTAGTTGGCCGATGATGCCTACTGGGTACCCATTGCTTAGAAATTGTTGCTCATACTTCACTTCTGCATCTTTCTGGTGTGGATACTAGTTGAGCTTTTGCCGTTGATCACGTTGGAGACTCGTGCAGCTTTTGGATCTTCGAGACTAGAGTGAGCTCCTGACGACCAGGGCTTGATCACATCTCATCTTTTGTACTGTTACTCTTTATATATTTGGAGACAGTTGTACTTATCATTTTTTTACTTCTAGCACTTGTATTCTATTAGAAGCTTCTATACTATCGATACCAAGTCTTGGTGTTGGTGTAGTATCATTTGTATGTATATTTTAGTTGTTGCTTTCGCGTTGTCTTATCTTTATATTCTACTTCCGCTTATTTCTGTTCATTGTTCATATTGGTTAGGTAGTAGCCCATTACTAACCATTTCGGGCTACGAGAATTGGTTTGCCTACTGGGGGTTGTTGGTGCCATCATGACCTGAGAAATCGGGTCATGACAGCTTAGTATCAGAGCTCTAGGTTCACCGATGTCATGGTACAGAAGCAAGTGTCTAAGTAGAGTCTCACGGATCGGTATGATGACATCCATATCCTATCTGCGGGAGGCTACAAGGCATTGTTAGGAAAAGTCTCGTCTTCTTTGCTCCTTATCGTGCGTTCCTGGCTCTATTGACTTCTAAACTTTGGTTGTTTCATTCTTTCTCAGATGCCTAAGGCGAGTTTGACAGCAGTTGGTGTCGAGGCTTCTGTGCCTATTGATTCAGTGCTTCCGTCAGTGCCAGGACTTCAGAGTGCGAGTTTACCACCTCAGATAGGGGGTGTGGGACCAGTCCATCCTCCAATTGGATTTATAGCTACCCCAGTTTTTTAGGACACCGTGGCTAGGACTCTCAGTCTTCTGGTGGGTGTTTCAGTACCCGATTCTTTAGGTGGTTCCTCAGTCAGGGTTGAGCTTCCAATTCTCCAGCAGGGTTCTATGTCGGTGTTGGACTATGAGGCGAGATTTCATGAAATGGTTAGGCGTACCGCTAGGACTGTGCCATCAGAGTTTGATAAGGTTCAGAGCTTTGTTGGGGGTTTGATTTCACCGCTTAATTTGCTGACTGAGCATTTGGTTACGGTTGGGAATACCTTCCTTCAGGTAGAGAATCAAGCTTGGGCTATTAAGGGTTTATGCTGTGAGTCTTAGGGAGGTAGCACTAAGAAACGTCATCGCCAGGATAGTGTTTGAGGTTCTCACACTCAAGGTAGGGGATTCTCCACCAGAGATAGGTTCCATTGCTTCTTATCTACCAGGCCAGTTTCAGTTGCTCCGCAGGTTTTAAAGGGTGGTGGTAAAGGACATGTTGAGTTTAGTGGCCATAGTACGGGTCAGATTCTCTGAGGTTCGCTTTCAGGTTATGTAGGCCGTGGTGGATGGTCAGGTTCAGTGAGATCTTCCTATCATACTTCACTTGGTAAAGCTTATTATCAGTGTAGGGAGCGTGGGCACTTTGTTAGGGATTGCCCCACGGTCCCACTTTCAAGCCAGCAGGGCTATAGTGGTTCAGGTATCCATCCGGAGTCGACAAGCACTGTCCAGCGAAGTAGGGCTTCCTTGGGTTGCTATAGCTGTGGGGTGATGGGACATTATTCTAGAGACTGTCCCCATCTAGGGATGATAGCACCTTCAGCTTCGACTACTTCATCCAATGTTAGACCCCATCAATCCAATGCCCCTGTTGGTGGGCCTTTGGTAGAGGTTCCTGATATTATTGCTCCAGGTAAGGCTTTTGCTACCTTCGGCTTGTGATAGTACTGTTTGCGTTGCGATTCTATCCCTTCTATCATTTGGTTTTCTTATTTGCCTATCTACTACTTGTTTGTTATTTTTCTACCTGAATTGTAGTATCTATACGTTGTTTTTTTGGTAGGTTATTAATTCGTAGTGGATGAGGTAAGTAATCCTTGTGAGGTGTTTACCTGGAGTTGTAGCTCATGGGTAGTTCTTGTTAGTCTTTTTATGGCTAGTTTTTCTCCAATTCCATTGTGACTCTTGGCTTATGTTGAGTCTTCCCACTTGAGCGGTCCTAGATGGTTATTGCCTAGGCCATTTCCTAGCATTTTTTAGAAGTTCTTATGTTGGGTTGGTTTTACCGGTGGTTGTGCCAGAGTTTGAGCTTTGTCTTACATTGAGAGGTGCTGGTTATGCTAGTGTGCATAGATTGCTTTTGCTTTTTGGGTGATTTGAATTGACCCTCTTTGTTCGATTGGTTTAAAAGGTTGGCAGGTATGTGGGTTGTTCCCATAGTCTCCCTCAGTTTCCTGTCTTGTTGGATTGCCTTATTGTTTCCCCGGTTCCAGTTGGAATGAATTTTGATCGTATCCCTCTAGTTGAGCTTTTATATCAGTATTGTGATTGAGTTTGGCTTTAGCATTTTCGACTAAGTGTTGACTGTAGCCTCGTGGTTGAGATGTATTCGTAGCATTCTGGGTGAGTCGGGCATCTGACCCATTTTCCTCCTGCCTTGTTGAGTTTTGACAATGTAAGTATGGGAGCTAAGGAAATGGCTCCAGATTTGATTTGAGAAGGAGTTTATAAGGTTTTTTATATTCTAAGAAAGGATTTGTTTAGTTGGAAAAGAAGGGATATGACTCCTTGTTCGTGCTTATGTGTTTTAGTAGTTGACAGAGGTGGCGATGGAGGTTTGCCTTGGGTTGTGTGTTGGTGATTTGATTTGACTGTTTACAGATTGCAGTGGTTTTCCTTTGATTGGCTTGAGACTTTAGTAGCAGCTGCGGTTTTGGAAACTTGCATATTTAAGCCTAGTTGTCTTTGGTCCCTAAGGGTTCATTGGCATCTTATGGGTTTCGATAGGGGAATTGATCGACAATTGAGGTTGAGTTTCAGAATCGTGGGTTGGCGAACTACTCCGGATGGTTAGTGGTTGGTTCTTTCAGTTGCAACTTCTTGGATTGGAAGGCATCGAGTTCGGACAACTTAGCTTACCCATTTTCCATTATGGGGTGACAGTTGGCCTTGGACACCTAGTCCTTGGCTAACTATTGAGTTAGGCTGGACATTCTAGATATTAGCGGTGTCCTAGATAGTACGAGGTTCCTTCTAATATGGTTGGACAGACTCAACGATGTAGGTTTAAGATTCAGCAGTGGTGTATGCTATATGTGATAAGGTTATATGGGTTGAGGCTAGAAAGGTTATTTTAAGTTCTAATGGTACTTTGACATTGATTGTCGTCTTCGTTACCGAGACTTTGATATGAGGCTCCAGCATTGGTTAGGCTTAGCTAGTATAGACTAGAAGTTTGGTATATGGTGTGCTTTGAGATGGTTAGCTTGTGTGCTGATGCGGCAAAGCGGTTGATTCGAGCCAAAGGGGTGAGTTGAGGGTATATACAAAAATTCTATATCTAGATGGCGACTTTGAACCCCAGGCACCTCTTTCATTTGCCTTCGGGGTGTTTTGACTTGATATTCGTAGCATGGTGGACTTTCTCTGGAGGTGAAATTAGAAAGGCCATTTAAAATCCGAATGGCGTCTGAGTATTGGGAGTAGCATCAGTACTTCTTAGAGGTTGGAGCTTAGTGATGGTTACAGACTTCATGGTAGGCTTGCCACACTCTTTGTAGGGTATTGGTTTTGGTTTGGGTCTGTTGGGCAGGTTGCCCTGGTTCTTTCGCTTCCAGTTGATTCAGACTTGGCACAATTTAGTGGGGTTGGCTTCGTTCTACAGTTTGGAAGTTCTCTATCAACACAAGGTATTCATACATGCCTTTCCTAACTTTGGTGCGAAGACTTCAGTCAGGTTCAGATGGTTCGTTCAGTTGGGTTTAGTTAACGAGTTTGATATTAGCAAAAGTGTTCGCCCTTTGGTTGATGGTCAGTCAGGACAGGTAACTCTAGTTTTTGATGATATGCTTCAGATTGTTATCTTGGATGGCAAAGTCTAGTAGGCTATAGCTTGGTTTGGAATGAGTTTGAGTAAAAAGGGTGAATTCTTCTGTGGTAGAGTATAAGCAGGAACTATGGATCTCCGGTGTGTCAGTTGATGCTTCGAGGGTGGTTTAAGTGTTTGACTTGTATGAATCTTCATGTTTGCAATGAAAAAGAGTTCAAATAGGAATAATAAGGTTTTACGGATCAGCGGGTTCATGAGTTAAAGTTTTGGTTGTTGGCTTTTCTGATAAACTTGGTTGTGGTTTTGAAGATTCGAGTTTTGTGTGTTGGTCGCCTTGCTTCTCTAGATTCGGTGTTGTGTCGGTGCCTACTGGTTGAGATTCTAGAGGCTCAGTTTGGGTTGGCATACCCTTGGTGTTTTGGAGTTTGAGTTTAAAATCTAGCTTGGCTAGTAAGAAGTTTAGGCTTGGTTGCTTTTTTTTGTTCTTTTCTGTTGGGTGTCATCCAGTCGAGGAGGCTACCCAGGTTGTCCAAGAGACTAGTGCGGGCCTCGTATCCTCTATTCTTTTAATCTCTAGTCTTTCCTTCTTTCCTGACTTTTGGGGAAGATAATCTTTTTAGTAGTGGATGATGTAATGACCCTTCCGGTCATTTACGCGTGTTCGCCTTTCTTTTACTATAAGAGCTTGCCTCTAGCAGCCCTAAGTCATTTATGGCTTGCTGGGACTGGTAGCCTGGTGCTCGGGCCGTCTGTTTGGTCTTTTTGGTCGTTCCTTATTTTAGAACTTAAGCTTTTGAAATCATTGACTTCGATCAACATTCTTTGTGAATGTGCTCGAAATCGAATTCTAACAGTTCCGTTAGCTCCGGAGTGTGGACTTTGGTTTAGTGGGACCTTTGGTCGGGATCTGGGAGCTTATCATCTTGGAATTTTCTCTCATTCTATTTTTTCAAGATAGTTGGGCTTGCTTGGTTGACTTTGGTCAACATTTGGAGAAGACAACCTAAGATGGAAATTCCGTAAGCATTGTTAGGTCTGGAATGCCGAGTTTGTTCTAAGTAGTTGTTGGTTCGGGTCCCGGGTGATCCGAGCTTATTTCGGGTGTTTGGTTGGTGTTGGTTAGTGTTGAGTTGGGTCAACATACCTCCAAGACGACCTCGTATGGAAGTTTCATTGATTCCGTTGAGTCCGAAATGTCGTTTCCACTCTAATAGCATATTTGGTTTGTAAGTATCGGGTTCTAATTGTGCCCGGAATTCCCCGTGATAGTTTTAAATTTTGCTGGTTTTTGTTTTAGCCCGGGCCTTCAACGCCAATGGCACCCAGGAAGCATGATAGCGCTAGCCTGTACATGCCACAAGCGCCGATGGCACCGTGCCAGCGCGATAATGCTCTAGCACCTGCTCGCGTGACAGCATGATGGCGCCGAGGCGCCTAGCCCTCCTCTTGCGCGATAGCGCTGACCAACGTGCCAGCTTTTATATTCTTGGGCCTTCATTTTTCCAGCTCCATTTCTCATTTATTCCCAACTCCAAATACAAAATCCCCTCTACTAAAGTACTCTTTTCAATCTTAGCTTGGATAATCCATCAATTTGGTTGGCAAGCCTCGCTTCTTGGTCGAGTTTTGTATGTTCTTCTTCCCCAAAACTTGCTCCTTCTCCATTGCATAAACCTCCATTATTGCTATTTCTCAAAGCTTTGAAATTCTGTGTAGAATCTGTTTCTTGGGTTTGCATGTTCGTGTGATCAGATTTTTCACTTCCTTAGCTTGTTCCTCTTGTTGTCGTAAGTATCTTTTGATTAATTTTTGGATTTCATTCTTGAAGCTTCCCTCTTTATTTTCCTTTTTAGCGGGCTATTTTGTGCCATTTTTCCTTGGCCAAATTCGATCAAATTTTGAGCATGTGCTCCCGGGATTGTAAGGAACACATGGGTGTTTTTCATTTCCGGTTTTGGGTTTTGGGGTCTACGGGCCCGTTTGTGGCCCTGATTTTGACCCAGTTATGTTTATGGCATTATGGGTATCATTAGTCTTGTATCGATGTGTAGATTATTGTATTGATATTGGTTTCATAATTTGGAGTTTCTCAGAGCAGCTCGAGCCTGGACGACGCCGTCCTCGCAGCTATTCGTTGGACAACAGGTAGGTTATGGCTTTCCCTACCTAGACTCTGCATATATAGGATATAGATGCATTAATTAGTATCCTTGGGTGGATTGTTTTAGGTTGGTACCCCAGACCTTGCCTGTCTTTTCTGTCCATTTATTTCATACACTGATTGTAGTATTCGTGTAGTATTGTATATTACCCTTGTGGTCCTGTGTGGCCTTGTATTGACTCTGGAACATAGATGGTGGGTTATTTGGGAATGTTCGCGAGTCCCGGACATAGAGATATTATTCTAGGCTGGTTATATCTGTTGTAGAGTTGTTGGGCCTGTGCAGGGCCGGTAGGAATGTTTGTGAGCCGTTGGGCTAATTTATATTTGTGTGCAAGCATATCATCCATGAAAAAGGTTTTTGCCTGCATGTTTTATCACTAATTTGGCTTCGGGCCTACTATGGATGACTTTCTAAACCTTGCATGGCCCCGGGGGCCCGTTTTCAATATAAATGATGATAAAATTGGATTTGAACGATTTCACACCTGATTTCCTACTGATACTAGGCTAGGCTGGGTTGAGCACTAGACTTGATTTCCTACTAATACTAGGCTCAGCTGGGCAGAGCACTAGACTTGATTTCCTACTGATACTAGGCTCGGCTGGTCAGAGCACTAGATTTGATTTTTATTATTGATTTCGACACGGATACGCTCTGGGCACCCTTTGAGAGGGTTATTGAGACTTTGATCACTGATTTAGACCCGAGTATACTTCGGATATCCTTTGAGATGGTTTTTTGAGATTACTACTTTGGCTTGGAGAATCCTTCAATTTGGTTGGAGAATCCATCAATTTGGAGAACTAGACTTGATTTTTATTACTGATTTAGACCCGGATATGCTCAGTCGGCCGATGATGCCTACTGGGTACCCATTACTTAGCAATTGGTGCTCATACTACACTTCTGTATCTTTCTGGTGCAGATACTAGTTGAGCTTTCGCCTTTGATCGCGTTGGAGACACGTGCAGCTTTTGGATCTTCGCGACAAGGAGCCCAGGTGCGTCCCTCTTTCTTACACCTGTGTGCTGTGTATATTTGTGTTCTGTGCTAGCATTGTTTGTTTATAACTCTTAGTTTTCTGTCCTCTTTGCTAGTTCCTGTTGCTTCCTCTATTGTTCTCTGTGACCACTTTCTTGGTATCTGCTATATTCCTTTTTTTATATCTTATATGTGCTTAGTCGGCCGATGATGCCTACTGGGTACCCGTTGCTTAGCATTTGGTGCTCATACTACACTTCTGCATCTTTCTGGTGCAGATACTAGTTGAGCTTTCATCGTTGATCGCGTTGGAGACTCATGCAGTTTTTTGGATTTTTGATACTAGGGTGAGCGCTGACGACCGGGGCATGACCATATCTCATCTTTTGTACTGTTACTCTTCGTATATTAGGAGACAGTTGTACTTATTGTTTTGTTACTTCTAGCACTTGTATTCTACTAGAAGCTTATGTACCATCGATACCAAGTCTTGGGGTTGGTGTAGTATCATTTGTATGTATATTTCGGGTTGTTGCTTCCGTGTTGTCTTATCTTTATATTCTGCTTCCGTTTATTTCTGTTCATTGCGTGTATTAGTTAGCTAGTAGTATATTACTAACCGTTCCGGGCTACAGGTATTGGTTCGCCTACTGGGGGTTTGTAGGTGCCATCATGACTTGAGAAATCGGGTCATGACAGATTGTAATCACTGTAGCTCGCGATCTCAAAGAACAAATTACTGCAGTGATCAGCCAATTCCAAATAGCTCCATTTTTTACTTGTTTTCATCCGAATCCTTCCCGGTTATTTCTAAATCACATAAACTGTAAAATAGAAGTAAATTGTGTCAATTGCACTATTTTTCTAAATTATACTAGCAAAAATATAAGATTAAGAGTTAAATAAGTAGGTCGAATACCAGCTTTTCAAACCGCCAAACTTGAACTATGGTTTGTCCTCAAGAAAATTCAAAATTCTAATTCAAACGACACTAAAGCACAAGTGCAATGACATCATAACAAATCAAGGGGACTCACTTAAAGCACAAGCGCATGACTTCGGTTGGTACTAATTATTAGTCAATCACATGTGAACTTTATCTAACCGATCCCCTCTACTCAAGACACAATTTCAAGGAAGCAATAGGACTATAAGAACAATCAAGTGACAACAACCAATCCTGAAGAAGTGACTCTAAACAACTAGTTTACCAAAAATGCTCATTTGAGTTATTTTCGGAATTTATCAACATCACCAACTATCCTAATTCACATGCCTTCACAAGAACGAAAGTCCAAAAATACACTATATACAAGGATAACATAAGGTACAAATGCACTGTCATGACCCAATTTCTCAGGTCATAATAGCACCTATAACCCCCCAGTAGGCAAACCAATTCCCGTAGCCTGGAACGGTTAGTAATGGGCTACTACCTAACCAAATTGCATGATAAGCTAAAATAAGCGGAAGAAGAATAAGAATAAACACAATGCGGAAGCAAATAACCCAATCACATAAATATACATAAAAACTACACCAACCCCAGCCTGGAACGGTTAGTAATGGGCTACTACCTAACCAAATTGCATGATAAGCTAAAATAAGCGGAAGAAGAATAAGAATAAACACAATGCGGAAGCAAATAACCCAATCACATAAATATACATAAAAACTACACCAACCCCAAGACTTGGTATCAATAGTACATGAGCTTCTTAATAGAATACAAGTGCTAGATGTAACAAAAATAGACTACACAACTGTCTCTGAATACATAAAGAGTAACAGTTTAAAAGATGAAATGTGATCAATCCCCGGTCATCAGGCGCTCACCCTAGTCTCAAATATCTAGTAGCTGTACGAGTCTCCATGCAATCAATGGTGGAAGCTCACATTAATATCTGCACCAAAAAGATACAGAAGTGTAGTATGAGCATCAATTGCTAAGCAACAGGTACCCAATAGGCATCATCGGCTGACTGAGCGCATATAAAGTATAAAAACAATAATATAGCCTAATTCAAGGAAGCAGTCAGAGAAACCAAGAGGAAGGACAAGGAAACTAACATGAATAGCAAACTAAGGAAAATAAAAATTGCCACGTAAGTCACAGAAGATATACATTCACGGAAACACAAGTGAAAGGAAGAAAGACGCACCTAGGATCCTTTCAACAACAATACATATATATAGAGAGAAAGTTAAAGGAAAAGGGCGGTGTACCGATAACCTCAAAAAAAAGGAAAAGAAGGGAAGCAAGCCAATATATTCAAACAAGAATCAATATGAACAAAGTCATGATAAAAACCCAATTACTAGATAAGCATAGACAGAATCATCTCACAAGTTCAACCCTAGGATGGAGTAACTAAACCACAAGTACCGATATCCGCTAATCAAAAACCAAGATAAGAATGGAGTTTGATACCCCAAAACTGGTCAAAAGACTACACAAACAATACCTCAATAATATAGGACCCACTAGCCCCCAAATAATCTCAGTCCAGAAGTCAGAGCCTCAACATGCTAAAAACCACTAATCCAACTGGTATCGAAGGACATAACAAGCTCTATAACACGAAAGGAGTAATATAATCTACCTACAGTCCCAACAACCACCCATACAATCGAGGAACACAATCAAGTGAAAAGAAACTCTCCGGCCGCCCATACAACCAGAGCATACACTAAGCACATAGCAAACAAGGGTGGAATTGGAATACAATATACATGATGATGATATGATGAATCTAGTGTAATAGTAACTAGTATGTTCCCCCTCTGGTACCCCAAAGGCCCAATAGAGGCAGGACCCATGGAAGGACACTGCCCGTGTACCTCTACTCTGCCATACACCCCTCATCCTGGCATACGCATCGGCCCATAGCTAGTTGACCAGGAATGACAGGGTCCATGGAGGTCTACTTGTAGACCACATACAAAACCCACAAATCTCAAAGTACCACTATTCAGAGTGTGACCGCATATAGATCAATAATTAGATACTCGCAAAACGTGCCCAGAATCAAAACAGGTCTAAATCAGTAGTAGTAATCTCAAAGACCCTCTCAAAGGGTGCCCTAACTATATTCGGGTCTAAATTGGTAATCAAAGTCTCAATAACCCTCTCAAAAGGGTTCCCGGGGCATAGCCAGGTCTAAAACCATCATAAAACATGTCTAGCACTCCGGCATAGCCGAGTCTGGTTTCAGTAAGAAAGTCAGTGAGAAAATCAACATAGTACCACTTTTATCTCGAGAAAGTCCACCAGTCTATACTAAATCTCATGTTATCATCATTTATATCAAAACAGGCCCTCGAGGCCATGTTAAATTTAGAAATCTGGTGATAGTAAGCCTGAAGCCAAAATAGTAGTAAAACATACAAAAACTCCTTTTCATGAATGATATGCTCGCAAACAATAGTTAGCCCAAAATGGCTCGCAAACATCCTATCGGCCCTGCACAGGCCCAAGAAGCTCTACATCACAGATAGCAGGCCTAAAGTAAGGTCACAATGCCTGGGACTCATGAACATTCCCAAATATCCCACCGTCTATGGTCTAGAGTCATAAATAAAGTCCACACGAGGCCAAAAGGGTGAAATAGCAATAAAATATGAATACTACAACCAACGCAAGAAATAAATGGATGAAAAAGGTGGACAAGTTCTGAGGGTACCAACCTAGAAAACCAACTCAAGTAAGCTAATTAATGCAGTTATAGCCTATATACGCAAAGTCTAGGTAGGAAAGCCATAACCTACCTATCGTCTGAAGACTAGCTAGCAGAACGGCGTCATCTAGACTCGAACTACTCCGGGAAGCTTAAAATCATGAAAATACTATCAACATAGTAGTCTACACGTCAAAATGAAACCAACGATACCCATAATGTTATGAACATAACCGAGTCAAAATCCGGGTTACAAACTGGCTCATGGGCCCCGCAACCCGAAGCCAGAAACAAAAAATACCACACTGTTCCTCACAATCTTGGGAGCACATGCTCAAAATTTGAGCGGAAACGGACAAAAATTGGGGCTCTAAAATAGCCCAACAATCATGAATCACAAAGGGAAATTAATGGAGGAAAAGTGCAATTAAAGAGAGGACTTACCCATTTTAGAAGCCGCTAAACGAGCAAGGATCGTCAAAATATTACCCTCCAATCAGTTGGGGTCAATGATGGTGGAGAATGGAGGTTTTGGGCTCTTTGTTAATGGAGGAACGAGTTGGAGACTATGGGGAAATGAAGGAGAAAAAATAAAAATGGCCAACTTAAGCTGCCAGCCTAGGCCTATGTGAATGCGACCAAGGGATCGCGTAGGAGAAGGTAAAAAAATTGGGGCGGCAGGCATTGCCCTGTGCGTAGGCAGCCAGCCACACGCGTAGGCAAAGACCAAATAGAGGGGCAGCTGGCCTTGCCCTATGCGTAGGCGGCCCTGCCCCGCATAGGCAAAGGGCATGCTGGTGCTATGACAACAACCAGCTGCCAACAGCCAAGCCAACAAGAATTTAAATCTGATGGACCCTCGAGAATGCATTTGGGGTCCCACAAACATAAACGACCTGAGCTATTCAACAAGAAATGGCATTTTGGATCCAATGGAATCGACAAAAATCCCATAATAGGTCGATTTAAGAAAAAGTGAGGCCCAAATCCAAAATCAACCTTTAGGCCAACTATTCCCAAAATGGAACCCAAGGGCCAAAATCAAGTCCGGAAGTCTCGGGACCCAAACCAATGGTCACTCTAGCCTAAACTCGACATTCTAGAGCTAACAGCACTAATGGAATTTCCATCTGAGGTCATCTTCTCCAAATGTTGACCAAAGTAAACCAAACAAGCCTAACTAGCTTGAAAACACAGAACGAAAGAGAATTCCAAGCTGAATAGCTCACGGATCCTGACCAAAGGTCCCACTAGACCAAAGTCCACGCTCCGGAGCTAATGGAATTGTCAGAATTTAATCCCGAGTGTGATATCTAAGAATGTTAATCGAAGTCAATGATTTTCAAAGTTTAAAGCTCTAAAACAAGGAAACGACCATAGGGACCAAACAGACAGCCCGAGCACCAAACTACCGGCTCTAGTAAGTCATAAATGACTTGGGTCCACTACAAACAAGCTCTAATAGTACAAGAAAGGCGAAAATGCATAAATAACCGAAAGGGTCATTACATCATCCACTACTAAAAAGACTTTCTTCCTAGAAAGTCAGGAAAGAAAGAAACACTAGAGATTTAAGAATAGCGGATGCAAAGCCTGCACTACTCTCTTGGACACCCCGGGTAGCCTCCACAACTAGAAGGCACCCAACAGAGCAGAACCAACAAAAGCAACCAAGCCTTAACTCCTTACCAGCCTAGCTAGATTCCAACCCTTAATTCCAAAACTCCACAGATCTACCAACCCAAACTGAACCTCGAGAATCTCAATCAAAAAAAACTGACACAACACCAAAATCAGAGATCCAAGGCGATCAACACATGGACCTTGAATCCTTAAAACCACAACAAAGTGCATCAAGAAGACATCAACCTAAAAACTCTAACTCATGAACTCGTTGATCCGCAAAACCCCTTTTATTCTGAACTGAATCCTTTTGTACAACAAACATGAAGCTTCATATAATTCAAACACTCAAACCATTCTCAAAATATCAGCTGAAACACTGGATACCCATAATTCCCACTTATACTCCATGACGAACGATGTCGCCCCTTTTTACTCTAACTTTTTCCTAGACAAGCTATAATCTACTAGCCTTGCCATCCAAGATAACAACCCGTAGTGTATCCTCAAAAATTGGAGTTACTTGTCACAACTGACCATCAACTAATGAACGAACATTGTTGCTAACCTCAAACTCAATAACTGAACCCAACTGAACCAACCATCTGAACTCGACTGAATTTTGCATACCAGGGAAAGGAAAGGCATGCATGAACACCCTGTGACAATGGAGAAATTTTGAAACTGTCAAACAAAACAAACCTCGCTGAACTGTGCCAAGTCCAAAACAACTTAAAGCAAACGAAACATGACAACCTGCCCAACAGACCCAAACCAAAAACAAGACCCTGCAAGAAGTGTAGTAATCCTACCACGAAGTCCATGGCCAATAATTAAGTTCCCAACACTAAGAAACACCACCGTTGCTCCGAATACTTGAACACCATTCGGATTTGAAATCGTCGTACTAATGTCACCTCAGGAAAAGTCCACCACGCCATGAATATCAAGTAGAAACACCTCATAGGAACAGGAAAGGGCGCCTGAAGTCCAAGGTTGCCATCTAGCAATAGAAATTTGCATAACCCATCAAGACACCTCCTAGGTTCGAGTCGACTGCTCTATTGCATCAGCATACAAAACCACCAACTTTGAAGCATACAACATACTGAACTGCTAGTCCATATTGGCCGAGTCTAACCAACATTGGGACCCTACATAAAAGACAACCCTTGAAGAATTAACTAATCAAACTTTCAAGCCCTCGGCAAACAAAGGCGACCATCAGTCTCAAAGTACCATGTGAACCCAAAATAGCCTCGCTAGTCTTAACTTGCAAAACCTGATCACGCACAATACACCACCTCTAATTTTCAAACTTACGCTATTAAATCCATCCAACCAAGGTAGAATGGACCTCATTCTTGCTAGAACACCGTCGAGATCTGGTCTAGCCTAATCTAATGGTTAGCCAAGGACTGGATGTCCAAGACCAACTACCACTCTAAAATGGAAATAGGGGGAGCTAAGTTGCCCACACCCACTGCCTTCCAGCACAAGGATGCTGCAATCAAAGAGAAACTTTCACCAACCATCTGATGTAACCTGAAAACCCCAAATTCTGAAACCCAACTTCAATTGCCAATCAATGCCTCTATCAAACCCATGGGTAGACCCATACACTGCCGATGAACACTCATAGGAACCGGAGCTAACTAAGTTCTAGATATACCAATTGCTTAATCCGTAGATGCTACTGAAACTTGGATCCTCTAATGAATATGACAAAGGAAACCCTGGTCGATGCAATAAGCTCCTGAATGTAGTACTTAAAATGAGCACTGCCTCAATCTCATACTAGAAGGAAATCTGACCTCGAACCAATTGAAGGAAAAGTATCTGCAATATGTAGTCGGTTGAATCATGTCATCAAAACATAAGTCTAAGAAAACTCTCAATGGTCACATCGATCAGCTGTTAGAACACACACATCCACACAAGGAGTCGTCGCCCTCCTTCGCAAACCAAACAAAACCATTTCATAGGATACGCTGAACTATACAAATTCATTTCAAATAAACCTGGAGCTACTCCTTTAGCTCCCACAACTCTTATCGGCAACACTTGATACGATGGAATAAGGGTAGGTCGAATGCCTAACTTAACCCAAAAATACTAAGCCAAAATCCAATGGTAATGCTATAATTCCATAGTCAAACCTCAGTCACGACCCTACAATAAACACTTATCAAAAGAGATAAAGCCAGAACCCGACCACAAAGCCATAATCAAGAACTTGACCAGAAAACTATGATAAAAAATCATCCCAACAAGGACTGGGAAAAACAAACAAGAACATCTCATATCGGGCTAGAAGCAGAAGGAAGGAAGAAAATAACCCCAACTTGCTAACCTCCTAAACCAACCAAACAAAAGGATTGACTCTAACTTCCCGAGAACACAAAACCAACCAATGCTTTCTAGCATAACCAACACCACGCAACTTAAAACATGGCCTCAAACTCTAGCACTACCACCGGTATCATATCGAACCAACACAAGGACCTCTACCCGATGCTAGATAACATCCTAGGCATCAACAAACTAGGATCGCCAAAAAGGAAGATTCAAGCCAAGTCTAGAACCACAACCAACTTGAAGCGAGCTTAACAAAACCGACCCACGAGCTACAACTCTGAGAAAACACCTCTCAAGGATAACTCACCCAATCCACTACTAAAAATAAATGATCTACCGAAAAACATATGAATAAAACTATAAACTCAAATAGTAAAACAACTAAAAAAGTAAAACAGGAAGGCACATAAGCAAACAAACAAGAAAGGGAGAATCGCAATGCGAGCAATGCTATCACCAGCCAAACATAAATAGAGTCATACCTGGAGTAATAACATTGGGAACCTCTACCCCTAGCCCATTAAGAGGGGCATCAGACTTATAATGTCTACCACTGGACTGAGTAGTCGATGCTGAAGGCTCAACCATCCCTCGCCGAGGAAAATCTCTAGAATAATGACCGATCACCCCATAATCATAACAACCATGCCGACTGGGACGTGCAATCATGGGACAATCCCTAACACAGTGACCATTCTCACCGCACTAGAAACAATTCCCTCTGAAAGAAGTTGGATGGGATGATCTCACTAAACCTGATCAGCCACCATGGTCTATACATCCTTAAGGAAAACCCCAAAGAACCTGACTCGTACCCTGACTACTCTGCTCAATATGCCCTACACAACCACCCTATGGAACATGTGGAGCAATTGAAACTGGTCTGCTAGATAAGAAACAATAGAACTGAGCTCTAGTGAAGAATTCCTTACCTCGAGTCAGAGAACCACAAAAACTATCCTGACAATGATGCTTCTTACTACTACCTCTATATGCCTCACAACATAAACCCTCAACAGCCCAAGCATGATGCACTACCTGAAGGAAGGTCATCCCAACTATAAACAGGTACTCGGTTGCCAAACCAAGCAGTGAAATCAATCTCCCAATAAAACTCTGAACTCTTTCAAACTCTGAAGGAACAGTTGTAGCAGTGTGCCTAACCATCTCATGAAACCTCGCCTCATACTTCAATACCGACATACAAACCTGCTGAAGGACTGGAATCTCAACTCTAACTAGAGCACTACACGAAGAACTGGGTACTGCCCCACCCTGAGGCCCTAAAACACCCACTGGAGGACTCAGAGTCCTAACCACGGTGCCTTGAAGAACTGGGTATCATAAAACCCTATCGGAGACTAGGCTGACCCCACACCCCCTATCTGATATCGCAAACTCTCACCCTAAAATCTTGGCACCGATAAAAGCACTGATGCTGCAGCCACAAAAGCCTCGACATCACCCACGGTCGCACTCATCTTAGGCATCTGAGAAAGAATGAAACAATCAAAATTTAGAGCTTAATAGAGCCAGGAACGCAAGATAAGGAGACAAGAAGATGGAACTTTTCCTAACAATGCCCTATAGCCTCCCGCAAAGAGGATACAGACGTCATCATACCGATCCACAAGACTCTACTTAGATATTTGCTTCTGTACCATGACACCGGTTGTAATGACCCTTTCGGTTATTTCCACGAATACGTTTTACTTGTGCCGTTAGAGCGTGTTTGTAGCGGCCCCAAGTCACTTAAAGCTCGTTAGGACCGGTATTTTGGTGTCGGGCCCATTTGTTTGGTCGCATTATAAGTTTTGAAGTCAAGCAAATCGGCAAAAGTTATCGTAAGTTCTTTAATAAACTTTCTGAACTTTGGGTAAAATGTCTCAGGGCTTTTCTCTCAATATATAAAGAGTTAGAAGTCCCCCAAAATACCAAATCGAAAGTCTATGAGTCTAGTTTCCTACGCATAAAACCTCACGTCCAACTGATCTCGGAGTAAAAAGTTATGACTGTTTTACCGCGGACTGTCTAGCAGAAAATGGGTTGCGAACCGGGTCGCGAACCGGGTCGGGTTAAACTCGATTTAAGCCTCAAATTCACGTTTTAAAAAGCCATTTCAGTTTCAAAACAGTGAGAAAACATAAAGGAGGATTCCGAGAGAGTTCTTGAGTATCAAAATCGTGCGATGGTGAGTTGCAAACTTAATTTAAGAATTTTATTAACATCGCGTGTATTTGAAAATATTTTATTTAAAAGTTGAATTTGGTAAAAATTATATTATTATTACCTTTTCAAAATATTTTAAAGGTTTATGAAAAATATTTTTGTTACGATATAATTGTATATGTATTTATTTTATAAGGTTTTTATACAATATAATATTTTAACGGAGATAGTAAATTTAGTTATGTTGAAAATTATTATTATAATATAGTAGATTTTATTTGAAATAATTTTCTAATGATTATGGTATATTCAAAAATTATATTTATTTTACTACGAACTTATGCAATACCCGAATAGATATATATTGGGAAATGAAATAATTGGGTTGACACCACATTAACACGTGGTGTCAATTGCATAAGTCATTTGATGACTAAGTGCTGTGGATGGAATTGTTTAATGAGTGAATTAAGAAACCATCTAACTGCTGAAGATTGGTGTTGTACGTATTACATATTGGAGGTTTACCAAACCTTTCATTTTAATTTCTCTTCATTTGTTTCACCAAGGAATACATATGTAAGTTGCTAGAAATTTGTTGCATATTCACGTGAGTTGCTGCGAGTATGTTGCATCTGATGTGAAACCAAATTTGAGTAAAGGAAATCAATTATCGATGTCAAGTTATTCAAGCCCGGAGTTCAAGTTTGATTTTGTTTCGGAGCTTCTTTTCGGAGAGGTTCGAGCTTATCATCAGACGACAGGTAGGTTACGGTTTATTTTCCCTAGACTCCGCATATATAGGATAAAATTGTATTAATGGGCATCCTTGGGTTGGTTTATCAGGTTGGTACCACAGACCTCGACCGCTTTATTCATGTCCGCCTACTTTTGTTCCTCCGTTGCTTGTAGTAATTGCCGATATATTTTATTTACCCTTGTGTTCCTGTGAGGCCTTGTTGACTCTGGAACATAGAAGGTGGGATTTTGGGAATGTTCGCGAGTCCCGGGCATAGAATTATCCTTCTAGGCTGGTTATGCTTGTTGAGTAGCTGTGGGCCTGTGCAGGGTCCGATAGGTTGATTGTGAGCTGCTGGGCAGCTATTGTGTGTGATCATACCATTTCCATGCATATAAAGAGGTTTTATCCATGTTTTACTATGGTTTTGGCTTCGGGCCTACTGACACTATTTTCTAAACCTTGCATGGCCCGGGGGGCCCGTTTTTGATGGAAATGATTTGGAAATGGTTGATTTCACTTGTGGAGATTTTTGGGCAAGAAAGTAAAATTATGTTTTAAAATCATCAGTTTTATGATTATCGCTAGACTCGGCAGGGCCGGGGTGCTAGTTGAGTTTTCTTGTTACTTGAGATGATTTTTAGCCTCGGTCGGACCGAGCACCTGAGATGACTTTTTACTGTTTAGACCCGGTTATTCCCGGGCACCCTTAGAGGGGTTTTTGACATATTTTCCTACTACTTTAGTCCTGGACAGGGTCTGGGTATGCATATTCGAGACTGGGTCTCTATCTTGATACCGGACTTGCTTCCGGGTGACATGCTTGATACTGAGTTTTAGTATGGGGTCTGGGACTTCCATGGACCTTGCCATCCGGGCCTGGGGCTTCGGGCTGCGTGTGCCGGAGGAAGGGTATACGGCGGCAGTAGAGTATACGGGGCATGTCCTCCATGGAACCAACCTGCTGGGCCGGATCGGCGCCGGAGGAGGTACATACAGAGATACCATTCACTTGAGATCTTCATGCATCATATCATTCATTGTTTGAGGCTTCACCCTTGTTTGTTGTTTGTTGATTGTACGCTCCGGTATATGGGATGCCGGAGGGTTTGTTTTCACTTGTTTGTGTTCCTCGGTTGTATGGGCGGCCGGGGGACTGTAGGTAGACTTTTGCTTTTTACTTACAAAATTGTTCTCTATTATGGATAAGTATGAGATTGGTATGATTAGTTGAGTTTGATTCATGTCTCTGAGCATATGCCTATTATTACTCTTTCTCTCTTCTTCTTACACTTGAGGTTACCGGTATACCGTCCATTTCGTAAAACTTATTTTATATACACTGTTATTGCAAGGACCCCAGGTGCGTCGTTTCTTACTTTCACCTGTGCCTATGGTGTGTATATTCTACTTACTAGCCTCACATGTGCTTCTGTTGATTTCCCTCTGGGCTTAGTTCCCTTGTGTACCTTTCATGTGGATTCTGTGACTTACTTGCTTGCTTATTCTGTCTAGTTACTGCGCTTTTATCTTATTATGTGCCCAGTCGGCTGATTGATACCTACTGGGTACTTTTATGCTTCGTATTTGGTGCTCACCCTCCCCCCTGCATCTGTTGATGCAGATCCTAGCATGGGCCATTGCCGTTAGATCACTGTGACTCGTGCTTGGAGATCTGTTGGGGACTACTTCAGACTGAGGGTGAGCTCTTGGCGATCGGAGCTTAGCTTTAGTTTATCTTTTGCTTCATGTACTCTATTACCATTCAGAGACATCTGTATATATAGTTTTGGGTTTATTTGTACTCCATGTATGTAGTTTGGCTCTGTACTATGATACCAGGTCTTGGGGTTTGGTTTAGTTTCCGCATATGTATATATATTTATATCCATGTTATCTATTTTATTCGTCTTGTTCCCTTATTTGCTAGATAGTAGCCCATTACTAACTGTTCTGGGCTACGGGGGTTGGTTCACCTACCGGGGGTTGTAGGTGCCATCATGACCGAGAAATTGGGTCGTGACAAGTTATTAGTAAGAAGATAAGAAAATTGAGAAGAAAATTAAAGAGCTTATACCCGGAATATAAACAACTCAGTATTACAAAAATTGATAATGACAAATTAAATAAATAAATTAATACCATATCTAAAACAGAATATAAATACATTAAATACTTAAAAAAAAACAATGACTAATAACAATAACAAACACAGACAAAATCTTAATGAAATGATTATAGTAAAAAGACAAGAATTAAAACATAGACAAAATAGACTAAATACTAATATATTTGCAGGAGTTTGCCATAAATCCCTATTAGCACAAAGAAGAGTTATATTAGAATTACAATTACGAATAGACAGTCTAGAATATAAATACCAACATAATTTATAAATGAATAAAGAAGAATTTGCATTAGAAGAAAAAACATATGTAAATCCGGAAGGATTAAGGATAACAATAGTATTTTCTAATTTAGGAAGAAGATATAAAAAAATAGGAGATAATCTAAATTTAATGTTAGAAAAAAAACGGTAAAATTAGAAGATAAATTAACCGCAATGGTTAGAATAACAAAAGAAAATGAAGAAATAGATAGGAAACGAGAAATTGAAAAACTACAACAACAAACTAAAGAAAAAATACAACGAATAGAAGAAGTAAAAAACACTAAAATAATAGAACTAGAAAAAGAATTAGAAGTACTAAAACAATTATATGCAAAAAAGCAAAAAGAAAAAGAAAAACGTAGAGAAGAGGAACAAGAGTTAAAACTGACAAATGAAATAGAAAAATTTAAATTACAATTAGAAGAAGAACAAGACAATCTACCAAAAATAAGCGTAGATGAAATAAGTGAAGAAAGTGATAATGATAATAATCTAGGAGAAAACTATTCGGAAACAAGTGAAACATATACCGAACTAATAGAAAAAACTGAAAAAGCAAAAATAAATCCAGAAATAAATACAGGAGATATGAGCACTGATGATAAACCAAGTACATCAGGAGTAAAGAATCCAAAGCAATTAAATCCAAGCTACTATAGGACAGACTATAATTCATATGATAAAAATAAAACGTTATGGGAAAAAAGGCCGAATAAGAAATGGACACCAAGGCAGATAACTGAACAAAATAATTTTTTAGATCTAGATTGTATAGTAGATATAAATAAAACAATTCAATTATGGATAGGATATATTTCAAAACAATTAATAAACAATAAAATATCGATAGCTGAAACACCAGGATATATAGAAAGAACCCTCATAGGAACGGTAAAATTATGGTTACAAAATTTAACAAATGAAAGTCTAGAAACATTAAGAAGTGATAAAAAATACGATGGAACAGATGCCACAACAGCTACGAAAATATTATTTAAATATGAAATAGCAATAAGAAATGAATTTGGTAGTATGTCGACGGAAATAGAAGAACAAAATAAAGAAAAAATTATAAACAGAAATTTAATGTCAAAATTAGCAATATGTAATATGTGCTATCTAGATGAATATACTTGTGCATTTAAAAACTATTATTACAAAGGAACATATAATCCAGATGAAAGTAAAGAAATAAGAAAATTATATTTTACTAAACTACCAGAACCTTTTAGTTCAAAAATAATAAAAAATTAGAATGAAGCAGAATTAGTAGATACTCTAGGAGCTCGAATAAAATTTTTACAAAATTGGTTTATGGAATTATGTGAAAAATACAAAGAAAATATTAAAATGAATAAAATATTAGTAAGAAATTTAGCATGTTGTAAAGATAAAACAGCACCCCAATTCGGATGCACAGATAAATATTATAAAAAACATAAGAAAATAAAAAGATATAGTAGTAAATATAAACCATATAAATCAAAATATAAGTATAAAAAACAAAGAAGAAGATATTATGTAAAAAATTACAAATATAAAAAACCATATAAAACAAAGAAAAAATTAACGGAATGTACTTGTTACAATTGTGGAAAACTAGGACACTTAGCTAGAGATTGCAAATTACCAAAAAATTCAAAGAAAAAATAAATTACCGAAATAATAATAGGAGATGATAAATATACACAAATAGAATATATAGATTATGAATTAGGGAGTGAAGACAGTATATATGAATTATCAGAAAATGAATTATCAGAAAACGAAAGCGAAAACGATATAAATAATAATATAGGAGAATCGAAAGAAGAAAATTATGACTGAAAAAGATATAAGGATAATACAACAAGAAGAACACCAAGATGAACAATCCTCAGAACAAAAAATAATATTTGACACCAATATATTTGAACAAATAAAGGGAAAAGAATTAGATCTAAGCATAGATAAAATATTAGAGGTACCAACAATAAAAAATTGGTTTAAAAGACAAAAAGAAGAATATTATGTAGTAAGCCAAAGAGAACATATAATAGATTGTAAATACATTAAAGGTAAAGCTAGAATACCAATCTTAAATAAAAAAAGTACTAAATAAAGAAATACAAGATATAAAAGCAAAAAATCCAATAAAATACGTACATTTAGGAGGAACAGAAATACTAATAAAAGCATGTTTTAGAGAAGGAATAGATACCCCTATAGAAATATATTTAGCGGATGATAGAACTATACAACCTATAGAAAAAAGTGTAATAAGTGCAGTAAAAGGTAATCTAATATACCAAAAATTTAAATTCATAATAAGTGCAAATTATTCAGTAGCAATAGATGATAAAAATATAGATAGATCATTAGTTTTATACTGGAAAATGTCGGGAATAGAACTAGCACCAGGAAGTAAGATATTTACGGCAAGATGTAAAAACTTATACATCCTTACAAAAAAACATAAAATAAATAGAATTAAAATAGAAAACCCGTTTGAAAGAATAGTATCAGTTATAGATAATAATGATTATAGTTATGCAGAAATGGACATCGAAGAAGACTTAGAAATAGTAAAGGAAAGAATAGAAACGTCAAAACGAACAGGTAATGAAATACCAGAAACATCATCAAGAGTGAGTACATCAAGAAGGATAAATTATGTAACTCCACCAAAATTAATAGAAGAAATAAAATCATATCATTACTATATAACAGGATTAATGGATCAAAGGAAGTAAGAAAATTACTCAAAAACTAGAAAATATAACACCAAGCAACCATAAAATAGAAATAATCATATTTTCTATAAATAAGATAAAACTACTCCAAGACAAATTAGAACTACTATATAATGATAACCCCTTACAAGGATGGGAAAAACATAAAACAAAAATAAAAATTTAACTAATAGATGAAAATAGTATAATAATGCAAAAACCTTTAAAATATAATTTTACGGACCTAACAGAATTTAAAATGCATATACAAGAATTATTGGACAATAAATATATACAAGAAAGTAACAGCAAACATACTAGTCCAGCATTTATAGTAAATAAACATAGTGAACAAAAACGAGGAAAAAACAGAATGGTTATAGATTATAGAAATTTAAATGCAAAAACAAAAACATATAATTATCCAATACCAAATAAAATACTAAAAATCAGACAAATACAAGGATATAACTATTTTAGTAAATTTGACTGCAAATCAGGATTTTACCATTTAAAATTAGAAGATGAATCTAAGCAACTAACAGCATTCACGGTACCACAAGGATTTTACGAATGGAATGTACTACCCTTTGGATATAAAAACGCACCAGGTAGATACCAACATTTTATGGACAGCTACTTCAACCAATTAGAAAATTGCATAATATATATAGATGATATACTATTATATTCTAGGACAGAGGAAGAACATATAAAAATAATAGAAAAATTTATACACATCATAGAAATATCAGGAATTAGTTTAAGTAAAAAGAAGGCAGAAATAATGAAAAATCAAATAGAATTTTTAGGTATACAAATAGATAAAAATGGGATAAAAATGCAAACGCATATAGTACAAAAAATAATTAATTTAAATGAGACACTTGACACAAAAAAGAAGCTACAATCATTTTTAGGATTAGTTAACCAAGTAAGAGAATATATCCCTAAATTAGCAGAAAACTTAAAACCACTGCAGAAAAATTAAAGAAAGATGTAGAATACCATTTTGACGAAAAAGATAAAATGCATATAAAAAAGATTAAAAATTTATGTAAAGAACTACCAAAACTATATTTTCCAAATGAAAAAAGACAATTTACATACATAGTAGAAACTGATTCCAGTGATCACAGTTATGGAGGAATTCTCAAATATAGATATGATAATGAAGAAATAGAACATCATTGTAGATATTATTCGGGATCATACACGGAACCACAATTAAAATGGGAAATAAATAGAAAAGAACTATTTGGATTATATAAATGTTTGTTAGCATTTGAGCCATATATTGTTTATAATAAATTTATTGTAAGAACAGATAATACGCAAGTAAAGTGGTGGATAACGCGAAAAATACCAGACTCGGTGACAACGAAGAAAATAAGAAGGCTTGTATTAAATATACAAAATTTTACATTTACAATTGAGGTAATAAGGACTGACAAAAATGTTATTGCAGACTACCTATCAAGACAAAGGTATCCAAACTGAGCCAGAAGATAATACAATGAATAAGATACTCGAAGTCATTACTACACTTTGTATTAAAGTGGATAGTATGGATGAAGAGATAAAAAAGCTAAAGACTAATGAAGTTAATCTGAAGTCTAAGGCTAAAGATAGCAGTCCCCAGGAAGACTATAAACGTCCGGAGCTAGAAGGAGACGTTGGGAAACTCCGAAAAATCCAAAACAATTTATTTGCTAATAATGCAGGTACAAGTGCAGGTACAAGTGGACAACCTACAAAACCACAATACAAAAATACCAATTTAAATACAATGTTCACAAACCCATTTACTCAAAAAATACAAAGACCAGATATGGTACCACCCCAAATAAATACATACGCAACAAGTTTACACCAAGAGAAAAAGATATACAACCATTTGTCCCAAAGCTACATACAAAACATATATAGAATCCAGACATATTTAAACCTAAACCCAAGATCAGTTACAACTACAGACCCAACCCAAGACTACATAACCCAAAAATTACAAGGATATAATAGACTCATTGCACAGCCAAAGACAAGTTCGAACTTAGTCAAAACATGTTACCATTATGGACTACTTAGTACAGTATATACATATGACGGAGAAGAGCTACAAGGAATAACAGAAATACACCAAGCATTTCTAACCTACAAAAGAGTTACGAAAGGAAATTTATTCTATGTGAAATTTTATACAGCACCAGCAGAGATATTATATGACGAGATAAAACCAGTGATCCAAGTTGTAAAACTGGGATTGATAAAAAACATGATATTACCAGACGATATAATAACACAACCAGAAATACCTATGATCGAAATACCCAATTTCTATGCAAACAAACGAATTATTGGAATTTCAACCATTATTCAAGAGCTAGCAGATAATTATTTAAATGGAAACGCGATATAGAGCTACTACGCCAGAGACCAATTAATGATTTATTCAAATTCAAGAAGTATAAGAGAAGCAGATATGGAAGAAGTCCAACAATGGATATTATCATTACTTAGACCAGAAGAAAAACCGACGACAAGAGCATTGAAGAATGAATTTATTTCTCAAAATCTATTAACAAGATACTGCAAGATAATTAGTCATAAATATCCAGATCATCGTTGTTCAAAATGCAATGGAGGAGATATGACAGAGATACCAGATGTACAGCTGGAATGAAGATATGTGGAAAAGAGAAAAAGACGACAAAAAAGAAAATAGTGAAGGCACAGATATGTGAAAGGAGGAAAATAAGTCAAAGGAAAATAATGGAATGGGAAATAATGGAATACCACGTTTTGGTCTACCATAGATAGGATTAGGTAAATGTCATTTTCAATGTCACTATCAGTTATTTAAAGTTTTTGTACCATATTGTAAAAAGCCATAAAATAAAAGACAGATGTAAAAGTAGGAATAGTATAATTTTTGTTTTATTATAAAAAGTCGTAAAGTAAATAGTAAGAGTCATTCATGAACAGTAAAGGTCATTCATAAAAGGTCATTTGTGAATAGTAAGAGTCATTTGTAAATAGTAAGAGTCGTTTTTTCCTTCTATATAAGGAGGTAAGAGGATGAAGGGAAAGATCATCAGAGGAGAGCATCGAGCATCAGATCAGCAAAAAAATAAGAGAAAATCCCTCACCTCTTAATTCCTCACTTGTAAACCTTCCATATACATAAATAAAATATATCTTTTAAGTAAGCTATGGAGCATCTAGACGAGCTAAAAAATCAGGTATACTTTTCACCATCATCCTGGCCCCTCAGCTATATTACCTGGCTAATGCCAACGGTACTTTTTACTCCGAGGGAAACGTATACAAGGATGTAACACCGTGACTTTCGCATCGGCGATTCACATGTATAGCTGAGCCATCACAGTAGGATAAACCTGACTGCTCTGATACCATTTTCGCCATCATCCTGGCTGAATTTTGAGCCAATGTTATTGAGTACATGTGTACTTTCGTACTCATTCTTGCTTTTCTGCACCTTTTATGTACATGTTCAGTTTCAGTTCTGGTGGTAGTTGAGTCATCATAGGACCCGAGGTTTCAGACTAGAGTTCAATGTGAGCTACTCAACTATTTTGCAACACTGGATTTTATATCCCTTTACTTTTATTGCCTTTTAATTCTAGACAACATGTAGACTTTCAGACTTATGTATTTGAAATCTTAGGTTCTCTTATACTGGTGTCACTAATTTCTTGAAATTTTTGTTTATTCTTCATTTTGTTATGAATTTTGAGATTCGTCTCTTCATTCTAGTAATGTTTAAATAAATTTTTGCTTATTTTCACTTCTTTTCGTCTTAAATAATTTGTAAATGAATGGGGTTCTCTCATGGGGTAGGGTGGGTGCCCTCAAGGCCTAATGGGATATTGAATTGTAACATATTTAAATAATGTTAAGTCTCTTATTATAATTTAATTTATTTATTTATTATTTTTTAGCCAAATAATAGTACTTTCAAGACTATTACTTTTTTCAAACTCATTAGATCATATGTCCAATTGATAGAGGCTCGCTTATGACATATTAGAGGATTAGTTTCATATTTAAATAGTATTAAGATCCTTATTATAATGTTTATTTAACTTATTTATTGATTTTTCAGTCAAATAATAGTGCTTTGAGGATCATTACTTGTCCTCAAACTCATTAGCTCATGTGTTTAGTTGATACAGGCTCTCATATGATATAATAAAGAATCAATTTCATGTTTAAATAATGTCAAGTCCCTTATTAAAATATAATTTTAGTTTCATGATCGATTATTGACAAATAATTTAGTTGAGTAGAAAATATATTTTCTTTGACAATTGATACATGTTGATTTATGATATACTTTTTCATAGTCCATCATTAATATAAAGGGTAGTCGTTCATTGTTGGTGAAGTGGTTGAGCTTTTATAACAATGAAAAAATTAATTAGAGATATTAATGGTTGAATTGAATAACAATGACTGAACTGGAGAAACTTTTCGTCATTGGGGAATGACTTTCGATGAAAAACCAAAATTTTTGATCGAAAAAGAAATCTTACATGGGAGAAGTTTGGAGCTTTTGTAGGGAAGCAATTGATATTTAATTTTTAAATCGGTAAAACTTTGGGGATGAGAACTATTTGTACTTTATAAGACTTTGGAGATGAGATGTTTTCATGATCCAAAAATTCTAAGCCATAATGACATCTGCTTGAACCTCGTAGGTGGACCATTTCATTATCCTAACTCCATTTTACTAATTATGAAGCGGAAATAAAAGCAAATAAATCAAATTTAGTCATTTTCAAAACCATAGAATAAAGAGTGCGAAAAATACGAACTATAAACCTAAAATTTGGTGGCATGAGTACAAAACTTCTAGAATAATCGTACAAGGTTTGAAACACAACACTAATGTATGAAAGATAATGACGGACATAGAGTTAATAAATATAGAGAAGTCTGAATGTTGCGAAAAAATCAAACAACTATCTCCAAAGACTCGATAATCTCCAAACTAGAAACAAGATCACCTGCCACTCGTACTGGGGGTCCCTACACAACAAAGGTACAAAAAGCAAGGGTGAGTATGACAAATACGTGTATGCAACAGTATCATCAATCGATGCTATATAGCAAAGCAAGAGTTAGTCTTATCATGAAAGCCTCCATGCATAATCAAACACGAAATTAGAATTAAAACACAATAATCATGTATCAATAACGTATCAAGATAAAGAAAGTAGTTAGCTAATCTCATAATTTACCACAGTTCTATTGTAATGACCTATTCCATTGTTATGAGTAAGCTATTCGTGCAAAGAAATGAGTTAGAAAACTTCCAGGTTTGAGAGTTGGGAATTTTGGGCTAGGCTAGTCTCAAACAATTTCTGAGAGAGGTATAGTCTAGGACAATTTGGGCAAGAATTGGATAAAATCTCTAAGGTTGAGCTAATTTTTCTGTTAGCTAAGATGATAAAGAGTTTGTGGAACTTTTCGGAAGTAAATTCGAGTGAGTAAAACTCCCAATATAAAAGTTGACATGAAAGGATTAGTTCAGAATGTCAGTATTTGAAGTGTGTTATAAAATAGACAGATCTAGGAGATTTCTCAAATTTTTGTTCTATGTCAACTGCTATAGCGGTTGACACACTGCTATGATAATGACCGCTATAGTGGAGAAATTCCTGCTTAGTGGAAGTCAAGGTGGTCACACAATTATAGCGGGCGGGTTCTGCTACGGCAGTGCCGCTTTAGCAGAGTGAGAACTGCTATAGTACAGTAAGTCACTGTAAATGCAGAAACTTCCCCAAAAATATTGAGAATTGTTCAAGAATGTTTTGGGAAAGAGCATGGGAGATTTGGGCGACTCCATACCGATTTTCCACCAAAATTTATCATAAAGACCAAGGGTAAGCAAAAACTTCAGGAAACGGGAAGGCTCCAGTCTAGTAGAGCTTTCAGGAAAATTCGAGGTAGGTTATGGTTATTTGTTTCCTATTCACAATATGTGTGCATTATAATTATTGCTTAGTATTGTCTGCATATTACATGACTTAGGGAATTAAATAATCTCAGTTTATGATATTTGATCGTCAATCATGTAAAATGAACTTGTCTTTATGACTTGTTAGTTTACAAGTGTGTTGTGTTCATCATTATTGATTGTTGGATTGTTTGTAACATTTGGTTAGCTCGGGTACCAAGCCTAATACGAGATACATTTATTAGTTGGCTCAGCTACCATGCCTGATATGGGATACATATATCGGTTGGCTCAAGTACCATATCTAGTACAAGTTCTTTAATGGTTGGCTCAGGTACCACGCCTGGTACGTGTTTGATTATACTTGTTTGATTGTGTTATGTTTAGTGGTTCCATGAGTGGACCGAATTTGTTTTATGAAATGTTATTTGATGTTAGTATGGAGTCCCATTCGATTGAGTCAGTTTTGGTGGTTTATGAACTTCAGGAGGTGTTCCCAGTGGATTTGTCTGGCATGCATATGGATAGGGATATCGATTTTTGCATAGATTTGGAGTCGGGCACTCGCTCAATCTCTATTCCTCCTTATTATATGGCTCAGGCAGAATTGAGGGAACTTAAGACTCAGCTTCAGGAACTTCTAGATAAGGGATTTATCCATCCCAGTGCTTCACCTTGGGATGCTCCGATCTTTTTTGTGAAAAATAAGGATGGTAGTATGAGGATGTGCATAGACTATATGCAAATGAACAAGGTCACCATTCGAAACAAGTATCCTTTATCCCGCATAGATGACCTTTTTGATTAGTTGAAGGATGCTTTCATGTTTTCTAAAATTAACTTGAGGTCAAGGTACTATCAGCTAAAGATTAGGCCTGACGATATACCTAAGATTGCATTCCAAATTCAATATGGGCATTGTGAGTTCTTGGTAATATCGTTTGAGTTGACCAATGCACCGGTGTCTTTCATAAGTTTAATGAATGGTGTCTTTAAGTCATTTCTGGATTCATTTGTAATTGTGTTTATAAATGATATTTTGATTTACTCCAAGAGTAAGGAAGAGCATGTGGAGCATCTTCGCATTTTTCTGGGAATATTGAGGCACCAAAAATTGTATGCTAAGTTATCAAAGTGTGAATTTTGGTTATCATTGGTTGCTTTCTTAGGGCATATAATTTTAGAAAAAGGGGTGATCGTGGATCCTCAAAATATTGAGACAGTTAAGAGTTGGGTCTGGCCTAGCTCTGTGATCGAGGTTAGGAGTTTTGTGGGGATTGCAGGCTATTATCGTAGTTTTGTCAAGAACTTTGCATCTATTGATACTCACTTGACAAGGTTGACTTAGAAGGAGGTACCTTTTTTTGGACTGACAAGTGTGAGGAGATCTTTCAAAAGCTCAAAACACTTCTGACTACAGCTCCCATCCTATCATTGTCGGTTGAAGGTAAGGATTTCATTGTGTTTTGTGATGCTTCATATTCGAGTTTGGGTGTTGTGTTGACGCAGGACAAAAATGTTATAGCATATGCTTTAAGGCAATTGAAGCCCCATGAGAAGAATTATCCAACCCACAATTTGGATTTGGCAGCGGTGGTCTTTGCACTAAAGATCTAGAGACACTACCTCTATGGTGTCAAGTGTGAAGTGTTCAAGACCATCACAGCCTGCAATATGTATTTACACAGAAGGATCTGAACCTGATATAGTGGAGATGGATAGAACTATCGAAGGATTATAATGTAACCATCCAATATCATCCGAGTAAGGCCAATGTGGTGGCAGATATATTGAGCCAAAAAGTAGTCAGCATGGGCAGTTTGGCTTATTTGGGAGTGTCCAAGCGACCCTTGGCTAGGGAGATTCGGGCTCTAGAATCTAAGTTCGTATAGTTGGGCATTTCAGAACAGGATTGAGTATTATCCAGTATTGAGGTTAAACCCATATTTCTGGAGGAAATCAAGGCCAAACCATTTCAGGATGAGGAATTGAACAAGCTTCATAACAAGGTGGTGTCTTGAGAGGCCTCGGATCCACACTTGATGCGTGTGGAGTACTATGTTTTAGGGGGTGAGATTTATGTTCCTTGGGTCGATGACTTGATTCAGAATGTGTTGTTAAAATCTCATGGTTTATGGTACTCCATTCATCTAGGCGTAACCAAAATGTATCAGGACTTGAGGAGACTTTATTGGTGGCCTGGGATGAAGAGGAACATAGCCAAATATGTGTCTAAGTGCCAAAATTTTCAGCAGGTGAAATATGAGTACCAAAGGCCTGCATGATTACTTCAAAGGATGCCTATTCCCGAGTGGAAGTGGGAAAAGATAGCCATGGACTTTGTGGTGGGTCTTCCTAAGACCTTGGGAAAGTATGACTCCATTTGGGTCATCGTACTATGTCCCTCTGTATGACTCCATTTGACCAAGTCAGCTCATTTCATTCCAGCCAGGGTGGATTATATTTCCCAGCAGTTGGCCAAGATTTATGTCAAGGAAAGAGTGAGATTGTATGGGGTGCCACTTTCCATAATTTCAGACAGAGGGATGTAGTTCACTTCCAAGTTTTGGGGAAAGTTGCACGAAGAGTTAGGCACCCAACTCACTTTCAGCACAGCTTTTCATCCTCAGACAGATGGTCAGTTGGAGAGGATGTTTCAGGTGTTGGAGGACATGCTGAGAGCATGTGTGATCAATTTTGGGGGACATTGTGATCAGTTTTTACCATTGTGTGAGTTCTCATACAATAACATCGATCACTCTAGTATTGACATGGCACCATTTGGGCACCTTATGGGAGGGGATGTAGATCACCCATAGGGTGGTTTGAGGCAGGCGATATGAAATTATTGGGCGTTGACTTCAGGAAAAGGTGAGAGGTATTCAAACCAAGTTACTAGCAGCCCATAGCAGGCAAAAGGAGTATGCAGATCGCAAGGTAAGGGACATGACATTTTAAGTAGGTGAACAAGTTTCGTTGAAGGTGTCACCAATGAAAGAGGTAATGCGGTTTGGCAAAAGAGGCAAGCTTAGCCCTTGGTACATTAGTCCTTTTAAAGTTCTCGAGATTGTAGGGCCAGTGGATTACAGGTTAGCACTGCCTCCCAGTTTGTTCGGAGTCCATCCAGTCTTCCATGTATTCATGCTGAAGAGATACCATGTGGATGGGAAATACATCATTAAATTGGATTCGGTCTTGTTAGACAAGGACCTTCAGTACGAGGAGGAGCCGGTTGCAATTCTTGATTGGGATTTTTAGAAATTAAGGACAAAGGTGATCAAGTCGGTAAAGGTTCAATGAAGCATCATCCGATTGATGAAGCTACTTGAGAAACTGAGAAGGACATACGGGACAAGTACCCTCACTTGTTTGAGGATCCAGGTACTACCCTTTTCTCCTTTTAGCTTATCTTTTTCATGTTTGATTGTTCAAGGATGAACGATAGATAAATTGGTATATGTTGTAATGATATGTTCCATTGCTATGGGTAAGCTATTCGTGCGAAGAAACAGGTTAGAAAACTTCCAGGTCTAGGAGTTGGGAATTTTGGGCTAGGTTAGTTTTGGATGATTTCTGAACAAGGTATGGTCTAGGGCAATCCGAGAAAGAATTAGGTAAAATATCTAAGGTTGAGCTAGTTTTTTCATTACCTAAGATGATAAGGAGTCTGAAAGACTTTTTAAAAATGAATTCGGGTGAATAAAACTCTCGATATCGAAGTTAACGTGAAAGAGTTAGTTCAGAACGTTAAGATTTGAAGTGTATTGTAAAATGGGAAAATCTAGGATATTTCCCTAGTTTTTGTTCTATAGTGATTGACACACTGCTACGATGATGACCGTTATAGCAGAGAAATTTCAGTTATAGCAGAAGTCAAGGCGTCAACACTACTATAGTGGATGGGTTCTGCTACGACGGTGCCACTATAGCAGAGTGGGGACCGCTATAGCGGAGTAAGTCACTGTAAATGTAGAAACTTCTCTAAAATTATTGAGAATTATTCAAGAATATTTTGGAGAAGAGCAGTTAGGCAACTCCATACCAGTTTTCCACCAAAATTTGTCGTAAAGACCAAGGGCAAGCGAAAGCTTCAGAAAATGGGAAGACTCCGGTACAGTAGAGATTTCAGGCAAATTCGAGGTAGGTGATGATTGTTTGTTTTCCATTCACGATATTTGTACATCATAACTATTGCTTAGTATTTTATGCACATTACATGGCTTAAGGAATTAAATGATCTCAGTTTATGATATTTGCTTGTCAATCATGTCAAATGAACTTGTCTTTATTACTTGTTCGTTTACTAGTGTGGTTGTGTTCATTATTGTTGATTGTTGGATTGTTTGTGATATTTAGTTGGCTCGAGTACCACGCCTGTTATGGGATACATTTATTGGTTGGATCGAGTATCATGCCTGGTATGACATACATATATAAGTTGGCTCGGGTACCACACCTGGTACAATTTCTATAATGGTTGGCTTGGATACCACGCCTAGTACTAATTTGATTATACTTGTTTGATTGAGTTCTGTTTAGTGGTTCTGTGAGTTGACCGGATTTATTTCTTGAAATGTGATTTGATGGATATTGGCGCATGAGTTGCCGGGTGGTTGTGTTTATAGGCTGGGTTCGTTCTTGTGTAGATCGAGATTGCATATTAGGCACTGTAGATGTTGTCCTAGGGATCCTTGGTTGGTCCGGGTTACTCAAAAAAGGGGTGGATTGCATATGTTGTTATTGTTGTGGTGGTTTATTGGACATGTTTCATGTAGCTGATAAGTCAGGTTGATGACTGAGAGCCTAGGTTATATTAGTTGACTTGTTGATACATGTTTCGTCTTACTTTACTGAGTTATAGTTAAATGTTCATATTTCATTTATTGGAGCTGGTCGATGATCCTACCAATACACTGTAGTTTTGTGTACTGATACTGCACTTGCTTTCCTTTTGTGAGTACATGACATATTTCGATGGCTACTACGCGACCTCAGTTGTAGTCTCGATATTTTCGGAATTTAAGGGTGAGCTGCTTCTTCCGGGCTACTATGATTTCATCTAGTTTACTTCTAGTCCATTATTACGGACTCAGACATTTTTGTTTTTGGGGTTGCATCCTCGCACTCTAGATATTAGTAGATGTTTTGGTACACGACTTTCAGATTCAAGGGGTATTTTTCGCAGGATCTTTATTGTTAACTACGTTAGTTGTGAATTCTAGTTTTTATTTAATGCAACTGATTTTGAGCTGCTAGTTTTGTTAAGTGTTGATTGATTTATTGGGTTCGCTCATCCGAAAGTTTGTGTGGGTGCCACTCGCGGCGGTTTAGATCATGACATCTACTGACACAAGTGAAATCAATTTAACCGATAGGAAATCACTTAAACATACCAACTGATTTAAATAAATACAATATATATGATATGCTTGTCTATGCACAAAAAGATACATGACACTTCTGTGGGTTGATCATGACACATGAGGGACTAGTGACGCCCATATACTGCCTTCGGATCCTACTAGTAGGCCATCGAAGAATATTCCATAGAAAGCAATTGTATCTCATGATCGTATCTCATACATCCATATCCTTCCTTTAGACCATCGAATAAGAACTATATGATTCACTAATGGATTATGCATGTGAACTCATATGAAATGTAAATTAATGTTGTTGTCTCCAACACACACAAGTGTATGTGATCGTTCAAGTAAATTTTTCTTTCTATTAGGTACGCGTGGACAACAACAATTTAAATTAATGAAGTGATTAAACCAATAAAGTAATTGCAAATTGGATATCGAATTCCACAGCGACTTAGCACTGACAAGCTATCAATTTGATCAATTATAGTTCTAATCACAAGTGTTGTCCAATTCAAGAAGTTTGTTAGTTTGTTATAATAATTATACTAAAACAAGAATAGTAAAAGTGACTAATATTGTAGGAGTTGTTCACAGAGAAGATAGAGCCTAGGGCTATGACACTTGTGTAATCTCATCATATCTACATATATTGTTAAGCTAATTTAAGATATCTATCGAATTGCTCATTTATAGGGTTGATATTATAGTCATAATCTCTCGAGCCTTTAATTATCTATCCAGATTAGCCTCATACCTATATTATTGAGCGGAGATAATTTTTATATATATATATATAAAGAAAGGTTTTCATCTCGGTGACGTGACGCTCTAAGAATTCAATATTGCTATTTATCTTTTTTTCTCATTTTTTTTGGCTTTTTAATTCATTTTTCAGGTTTTAAAAAATTAATTATTCAATTACATTTCAGTTTTAATATCCTTAGATTCCTTTCCCCATTTAATCCCATTAAATAAGGTGAATTATTTCCCTGATTTGTATACCCATTACCCACGTTCCTTGTCCTCAGTTTTCTCAATTTTTTGCCTTGTAACTGTCATATTTAATAAAAATAATTAAAACTGTGAAAATTGAATTTATCAATTAATTAATAATGGAATTTAAAGGGGTACAAAGTAACACCATTTATATTCCTGCACTTATGCTTCATCATAAAGAATCTGAATGGGTACACCACAATATATATATAAACTGTAGTTCTTTAGTTTAGTTTTACGTACACTAGTAGGTAAATCTCTTTCTTTTGTTTTCAGCTATGTTAAACTAAATAAATATAGATCTTGTCATTTGCTTC
>QJPP01007537.1:600000-750519 GCA_003996215.1 Jaltomata sinuosa
CCAGGGTATAGAGGCATGACTGGCATGATAACTAGTTCTGATACCCAACTGAGGGCTAAATAACCTATTGTGGCACGTAGTTCTGGGACTTGAGGGTACGCTGAACCCTAGTCAAACTCAGTGCTAAATACTATTCCCAAACTGAATACTGATAACTCATTTAAAAACTGAAGTTCTGGAATGCAGTGTCAAAACCTACTTAATTTAATTATTTTTGAAAGATTGTTTAACTGAAAACTATTCATAAAGCATGTGGACATATCTTGATGTCATACAAATCATGAAACTTACTAAATTCTTAATCATTTATGGCATATCTGGAAGTCTATTTAAAAATATATTCTTGTTAAACATACTGAAGGTAAGCTGAAGCCTGCTAAATCATGAGAAGTTTTAAAGAAAACCTGTAGACTAAAAACTGGATAATTTCATGCTTAAAAAATGAGTGCTAGTAGACTAGGATAAATTCTGAAGAAAAGCTATTTCATGTGAAAACACTACAATTTCATGCCAAGTTCTTGAAAAGAAAACTAATTCATGCAGATGATACTGTAAATCCAGACTATGTCTGTTTAATCTGAATTCCAGGTATTTTAAGAAAATATCTGTAAAACTTCATAAAATATCACTTAAACATGTACGAGAAACATAAAGTATCATAAGGAATTCAATTCTATAAAAGCATGCATAGTTGGGTATGAACCCTACACTACAACAAATTAGGCCTAAGACCACACTAATTCTAGACAACACTTGAAAAGTGTTGCTAAAAGTATCTGTGGCAAAACTTTGAAAGCGTGACCTTTGTACAGAGCTTTTGGCCACGAAAACTTTGGAAACACTTATAAAGCGTGCTCTCTAATAGTATAGGCTACACTTTATAAACGTTTCCAAATCATAATACAACTTGCAACACCTAATTACATATATGACTATGCTTTTAAAATGTGCTATTTTTATAATACTAAATACAACACCTTACAAGAGTGCCCTTATAGGTCTCATAAAATTTTCACTCAAATAATAATATTCCCTCCTTGTATCTATTTCCCCCATTTCTAAAAGGCAAAAACTACAATTTTCAGACGAATCACACTCACTTTTTATCTCTTTCTATCAGGTACCTTAACCCTAATTCTCAAATGTCTTGGACAAAGCAAATCGCCCAAAAATTACCACAAAAGCTACCAGAAAGTCAGCTTCAGCCACCGGAGGAGTGAAGATGCCTCACTGATTCAGGCCAGGGACGATGGCTCTTCGGGAGATTCGTAAGTAACAAAAGTCAACTGAGCTTTTGATCCGTAAATTGATCTCCATTCTAGTTGGGTATATGGTATATGGTTTCTAGAGTTTTCACTGTATTTTGATTCAGAATTTTCTCAATTCTAGATATGTAGTTCAGTTGTAAGTATTTTAATGAATTATCAGCACTTTTTTTTGTTCAGACGCTGACTTTTTGCCCAAATCAGAGAGCACCGAGAGAAGGTTTTTTTCACGCAAAAACATCCAAAAGGATTCTCACGCATCAATGCCTCTGACGAATCCTTACAAGTTTATGGAATTAGGTAATGTTTTTTTTCATTTCCTTACAAGTTTAAAGGTTGAAATTTCTGCACTTCCTTACAACTTTTGAACTCTGAAATCAGCTGTAGATATATATACTCTGATGTCTGGAGAAGCCAAATACTAGGTAACAAAACTCTTTGACCTAGAAGGTCCAATATTGACTTGTAAGCATTTTGAGATTGTGCTACCATATTCAATTTTCGTTCATGTTTATGGATGGAAAGAGTTAAGAATGAACAATCATGCACAACTAAAGATGTCCAAACAATATGGACTGTTATTTATTAATGCAATACATACAAAAAAGCTATTGGTGTAAATTAATTAAGAGGGGAGGAAAATTTCATAGCCATTTACGCAGTTATAGAAATTGATAGACTCTAAAAAAAGTTAGTAGCAGACCCAACAGTGGGTTCGCAGGTTTGGTAGAATACTTTGGAGTCAGACTCTATCTGTGTCAAAAAAATAATTTTTGATAGAGTTAGATATACATTTAGGACTCACCATTGATTTGAGAATTCACAATAACTGACCCCAACTAGTTGGAATTATGGATCTTGTAATTTTATGATGTAATTGGTCTTGTGATTATACTATGGTTTCTGTATTTTTCTAATTGACCTTTTGATCCAGTTGCACTGTAAATCTCTTATTGAGGCAAACAACAATTTTCTTGAGAAATATAGAGGTCAGTGTCTAAATGTAATATACTTTTATTAGTTTATTTTTTATCGTTACTCCCTTCTCTCATTCTTGATGCAAACATGAATTCTCATTGCATGGTGTTTGCAGAATCATTGATCCATAGGGATGCTTTGGTTGAGTTGCTATATGTTCTGGAATAAACAAAGCTTTGCCCAATGCTAATTAAAGTGCTAAATTTTTTGGAACATTAAACACTGTGATCTCTACTTCGTCTTTCTAATGTAAATGGTACTAAAAGGAAAACAATTACCTATTTCTGTATTTACTTAGTAGCAGTAGGAAGTCAATGGCTTCTGCCTTTTTCAGTGTAACTTGAGTTCGACTAAATCTTAAACAACTAAGTATTATAGAAAAATTTGAAGCCCAAGAACAGAATATTATTGATTTTTTTCCTAACAACAATTTATGTCAGGTCTCTAAAGAGATTCGTCTGATGGCCAGCTTTCAGTAGTAGCCCAAAATTGTGATAGATCCTGATTCCACCTCCCAAACTTCTTGTCACAATTACCATGCCCCCATGTTGTTGCTTAGATTACATTAATGCCATGGCTGTTACTACTTTCCTGATACTAAGAGGAGGACCTAGAGTGTAATCGGGAGCTGCTGGACGTAGATATAGAAGGTGAATCACCAAATTTAGTTGATGAAGAACCTGATGCAAATGATTCTCCGAGACCAATACCTGAATCTATCTGAGAGAGTTGAGCTAAGTCTTCCTCTTCCCAACTACTTTGGACTCTATCAAATGCATTATTTTTGTTGGGTAGAATCTTATTGTTGCTAGTGGGAAACCATCTTAAGTTTGATACTATCGCTGGTGGTTTAAATGTTCTTCTTCATTTTCTATGATGATGGTGTCTTGGCTAATTGGCGCACCTCTCGACTATTTTATTAGGTACCTACCGCCTTCCGTGTGAACAAGTATCAAGTAACTCTGCCTACCAAGACTTATGAAGATGTAAAGAAATCACCTGGTGTTTTTTCATCTCTGTTAAGTTGTGAACGCTGTTCTCCAATGTTCACACTCACTTCATTAACCACAAAACCACACCTTTGGGTTTGAGTGTTGGTGAAGGTTTAAATCTGATCTTGGATTTGTCAAAAAACTGGCTTAAGATATTGCTTGATATTTATTTAGGTCTGCTATTATGGGCAACATTGTCACTGTTTTGTCCACAATCATGATCATGGGCAGTGGGTCATGTATGACGACAAAACTGTGAAGGTAAAAGTTTCTGGGATGATGTTGTTCTTATGTGTGAAGGAGGACATTTGCAATCGTAGGTCCTTTTCTTTGAAGCTGTAAAGTAATTTGGCTCATACAAGATGGTAACTCCTTTTTATATTTGAATCTTCAAATGAAGTTTAGCTTATAAAACATGCCTGCCTTATATTGCACCAAAGATGTGATCAACATGTTTTCCCATTCATGTAGTATACACATTGATCTAACCTGCTTGTTTGTTTTGAGTGAGCAAAAAGGTCGCAAATTCATACTCTGGAAACTATCGGTGTACAATCTCCAGTTGTAGTATACAAATAAGTTTTGTCATGATGGAGAGAAAATAGGAGTCACCAATGTGTGTGGACAAATTTCATAGATCTGTCGCATGATTGGTGGATGTCATATCATAGAAAATCAAGTGTAGGTTTATTGGTGCATTGTTATTTGAAATCCCTTTGCTCTAGTGGTTTTGTTGGTGTTCAAATGAAACCTTGTTATTAATTGCAAATTTTAAGGGTTCTATGTGCTATGTGAACACTAAAAAAGGATCTGGGATCACAGAGGTGCTATGTGAACACCAAAAAAGTTGTCACAGTGATGTAATTTCTTGGTACCCTGTCCTTTTAAGTTTTCCGTAGTAATGCAAATTCATATGTAATGCTCATGAATGTGTTTGCAGTTTGTAAAACTTTCAGATGGTCTTGATGGAGGATCTGAACCTCCAACCTTCTAACATGCTGAGAGGAATGATTAGTGGTAAAAAAAGCTGTTGAGGATCCAAAATTTTCCATCTCCAATTAGGTGGAGAACAATGGCACTGAGGTACTCATCCAAAGCATTATTACCTTGTAGTTGTAAGGTAGAATTTTATGCTTTCAAGAATGCTTTTTGCTATTGGTTTGCCGTCAGGTACATCGATACTATTAACTAACGCGCCTATAAGATGTTCGAAGTTAGTATTATCTCTAAATAATTTTTTTTAGAATAGTGCATCTTCATTATGTGTACTTGAATTAATTTGATTTTATTTTGGTTGCTTGCAGATTAGAGCTGCAGAATTGAGGATGATATCTACTACAGCTTGGTCTGGTATGCCTTATAAGTTGAACTTGCTAATTTTACTGAAATAATTTTGCAATTAACTTCTTTTTTCTGGTTGTATAATTTTTAATATGGTAGTGGCAATACTAAGCTGTCTCACTACTAATAATCAAGACTAAGTTATGGGGATGAGTTACAAATTAGTGAGTATACTGGATTCTGAATTCCCAAGAAAATGCAAGTCAAAGCAATGCATCTGTAAGTGTTTTTCTATCTATTTCCTGCTAAAGGTACTTTCTATCACATACTATAATTAGAAATTAGCTTGTGTAAATCATAGATAGACTTGGATTGGACTTGGGGTATAGATGTAGTACTTTAAAAAATAAAGACTCCTTACTTGTATTAAACTTACTTAGGTGTGGATAGTAGTGAAGTGGCCTTATTCCTAACAAACTAGTCATCGTTCTTGTTTTCTAAAGAATTAAAAAGAGTGATAACACTTCTAAGCAAAAGAAAAAATAGAGAACATGGAAAGAGTGTATTTGCAACATTGGGTTAAATGTTTCAAAATGAATGATTTGAAAATTGAATGTGATGGTTTCCTCAGGTGTCAACTATGATGTTTATTAGAGAAAGAATTGATAATGGTGCACGACTCATAGTTTACTTTGACAACTAGAATTAATGTAGTTGTTGGAGTTGTCACATCTTTCATGATATTCACAATTCCAAAAATATTATGGATATTACCTTTTTCAGGAACTGTTCCACTTCATCAACCTTAAAAGGATTTACTAGAGTCATGCAAAGTATGTAATACATGATAGTTTTTTAAAATGTTTTGTGGATTATCAACAACTTTAAATTATCAACTGTGATTAAGCTCTATTTAAATGCATAAAGCAGGTTTATTTTTTGTTCGCTCCATTAATGGCTTCAACTCTTAGTTCATTAGATCCCTCCCTTATTTTTCATGTTGTTATTCTCTTTGGAAAGCCCCAATTTGGTGATATGCTGTAAATGAAAGATTGGTTTCTATCTAATTATTCCTTTCTTTTTATATGTAGGAGAATATGGGTGATGCAATTGCCAATTGTGGCAGAAAGTCGACTTGATCTATTGATATGAATGGCAAAGAATTTTGGATAATGAGAATGTCTATTATTCAAGATACTATATGAATACATTCAAATTAATTTGTAAAGTTTTTTGCTAGTAGGCATTTTGATACATTTGTTTATTAGTATGTGCATTACATGATTAAGTTGAATTCTATTGTAGGTACATATGAATATGTATTATTCTTTGTATTGAATATGTATTATTTTTTTGCATATATTAACATGATATGTTTGAAATAACTGTGGCTACAAGATATATCCAGAACGTAACATTTTAACTAGAATTTTTGCTAATAGAAATAATAAAAAATGTAATTTATGACCTAAAAGAAATTCCCACGCTTTAAAAGTGTAGCCATAGGGATGGTATGTTTGGCATGTATATATAGGCAAAGGCTACATTTTATAAGTGTGGTCAATAAAGTAACAAAGGCAACACTTTCAAAGTGTAGCTCCAGGATGTGAAAGTGTTGCTATATGAGGTACTTCAAAGCGTGGTCTTTGATATCTATAGGCCACGCTTTTGAAGTGTAGCTGATAAGGCAATATTTGAAAAGCGTAGCCTAATGTAAAAGGTTACGCCTCTTTAGGCCACCCCTGCAAAAGCGTTGTCTAAAGTCAAAAAGTGTGGCCTTTGATCAAAGACAACACTTTTTGATGGTTTAGGCCACACTTTTTAAAGGTGGTTGAAGGCCTAAAATGTTGTAGTGCTTGAATCATAATTTATAGAAATCATAACTGAAAACTGATCTTTAGGCATAAGGGTGAAAGAAGATCCTCATTGAATACTCACATACCTGATTACTGAAGAATTTCTAGGGATAGAACTGGGGGATGAAAACTTGGAGAAGAAATCTGAGGAAAAACCCTTAAGCTTCTATGATCTTGCTTGCTTGAAACCCTAGGTGTCTTGCCTTAGAGTTTTGAGAGAATAGTTCTAGAGATTGATCGATGTTCTTATGAGGAATAAACCCCTTTGGGTGCTTAAAAGACATGGAGAAAGACCTGAGGTAAGAAAAGGACCAAACTACCCTCAACTTAAATTCTGAAACAAATGCAGAAAACTCGCTGGATGATGCTTTCCACGGACTGTAGTAGATCCCACGGGCCGTCGGCCTCATGGGGGTCAAATAAGCTTGCTGGATGGTTCCCACGCCCTGCCACTATGGGCCATCATGGTCACCATGGGTGTCGGGGAGGCCCATCAAAAATTCCTTCGCTCGTCGCTACGCCCGTCGGATTTTTACAACTGATAGTGCTTCACTAAAATGCTCATAACTTTTTACCCTGGATTCGGTTTAATGAGCGCTCAGTGGAGTTGGAAAGAAGATTCAAATACCTTTAATTTAGTGAATACTAATCCACCTAACTCTTTATATTCTAGGAGAAATAATCATCTGAAGTTGACCCTAGTTAGAACTTACACCTCCAAAACATAAGAATTTATCTTAATACTTATATACATATTAAATTCATCAGTTGTGGGTCTAACCACATATAATGAACGATTCGAATCTTAGCTTAGAATTTTTGAGGTGATACAATTTAGCACCGAGCGACGTGGGTTCTAGATAACCTGTAACACCCCAAAATTTCTAAGCTATGACCCGAACTAATTTCTATATGTGTCACGGTCAATTCTCTAGTGCGGTAAGTGTTTTGGGTATGAATCATGTTCATAAGAAACTTCTATAAGCAAGTTACGTTGAAAGCACCCCAACCAAAGAAGTTCTCATATAAAAATAAACTAGGGTCAATTTCAAATGATCATATATTTTAGAATATGAAGAGTTAGGTAGCTTAGTACCCATAAAATTAAAGATTTTTGAGTCTTCTTTCCAACGCCACTGACCGCGCATCAATCCGAGTTAGGAGCAAAAGGTTATTACTGTTTTACTAAAATATGTCTGTTTGTCAAACTGACAGACATAAACCACGAGAGGAATCCACGGCTCGTGGATCAAACCACAAAATGTAGATTGAACTCATGGAAATCAGTTTTTTTTACCTGAAAACCACGAGGAGGTTCCACGAGTCGTGAAACCAACTCGTGGAAATAGTCGAGAAGCTTAAAAGTGGCCTGAAAACCATGAGAAGGTTCCACGGGTCGTGGAATGATCCACGGGTCATGAAACAAACTCGTGGAAGTCATTTCAGAGACCAGAAACTTTGCCCAGGAACCACAAACCCTTTCCATGAATTGTGATCCATTCTACGAGTCGTGGTTCATGCTCGTGGAACCCAGCGATGAGTTTTTTCAGCAGTTTTAATTTAACTCCTTAGGGGCATTTCAGACCTTTCATTCTTCTTTTAGCCTCGACTATAAATAGCTCTAGGCTTATTTTTATTAAGTCTAAACCTCAAATCAAGTCAGTTTCAAGAAGAAAAGAACTCTTTTCTCCAAAGTTCAGACCTAGGGCTTCTTCTCCAAAGCTTCAACTTCAGATTTCTCTACATGGATTATCATCCACCAGGTATGTGGGTATTCAGTAAGGGTTTAGTTCACCCTTATTCCCAAAACCCCAGTCTTCTATTTCGAATTTCATGATGTTAGAAACTAGGGTTCTTACCCAATCATGCTAAATTTTATAGAATTCAGTCCTTATGATTTTTACATGAATTATAGCCTATTTTAGAAGATTTGCTCCATGTTTTTAATGACTTGCAATATCTTTTACAAGAACTTTAAGAAATCAAGAATCTAGCCTGAAATGTTAGTATTTTCATGAGAATTGGTTTTCTTCAGATTTTAACCTAGATTTCTAGCATTCAATTTTAAGCATGAATTTAGCCAGTTTTTAGTCTACAGGCTGCCTTTAAAATTCTCCAAATTCAGAGCTCTTTTCAGAATCTAGTTCAGCTAGTCAGCATTCAGTCTAAACAAGTTTAAGTTTCCTCATGATGATTTTAACTATGGGTTTTGCTTCCAGACAAGCATTCATGATTCCCAATTACTTCAGTCCAGTTATTTTAGTAAGAAAGAACTATGCATAATTTAGCAGGCTTCAGTTTACCTTCAGTATATTTTACAAGAATATATTTTTAAATATGGACTTTCAACATATGCCATCAATGATGATGAACTTAGTAGGGCTTGTGATTAGCATGGTATACAAATATGCCATCAATGATTATGAACTCAGTAAGCTTCATGATTAGTATGACATTCAGATATGTCACATGATATAAATCATCCTCATGCATTATTAGTCAGGTACTCAGTCAGTCAGAATTACATGATTAGAATGCCTCAGTCTCAGTAATAGTTGCATTCTCAGATTATATCAGTACTTTGAGCTATCCAGTATTTCAGTTGCATTCATAACTTTATATTCAGTTGGGAGTAGGCTTAGCCCCAAGCGGACGAAGGGATGAAGGCTCAACTGTCAGATTAGGTTGAAACCTTTAGTAGAAGTCCCTAAGTCCCAGAACTACGGTGCCACCCTAGGTATTAAAGGAGTCAGCCTTCATATTAGGATGTACATTCTTGTCCCTTGTGGACATTGCTTAGTGGATCCACGTCAGATTTGTTTGTACCCTTGGCAAGGTATGAACGCCCTTCCATCCAGGGTTACAGGTTGGCCGTATAGTTAGCTCAGCTTGGGGTATGTCAGTTAGTAGTAGATCCCATAGTCGGACTCAGTATTGCATTGAACATGTATTCAGTCTTTCAATTATTCAGTTCAGTTCAGCATGTTACAATTCATGTTAGATACTTGGTCATGCATCAGCTTATATCTTTCAGCTTACATTCACTATAGTATATCAGTATTTTCCGCATGTTCAATAGAAGGAACTCCCTAAGGATTTTACTTTAAATATGACTTTCAACTCAGTTGAACTAGTCCATGATTTACGGACATACTTTATCTTTTAGTCCATGAAATCCCAAGTAACAGTTTTACTCATCTTTAAACATCATGATCTCACAGTTACAGTCTAGCAACATGATTTATATTCTTTTCAGTAAAAAGAGTTTATGTTATTCAGCTTTGACTTATGCACTTTAGATATTATACATAGTCCAGCTTTCAGCCATGCTTTCAGTATACATGTATTTTCTCATGATTTACAGTCAGTGCATTATCTCACATGCTCAGTACATTCAAAGTACTGACCGCATACCTTCCTTGTGCTGCATCATTTTATGATGTAGGTTTCAGTGCTAGCTCCCATGATCATAGTCAGATAGATTGCAGCTTCGAGCCAGCAAGGAATGAGTTCTTCTTTTCCAGGAACTCCAGTCAGTTAGTAGTTATAGCGGTTATTTCAGTTGTTATACATTGATTAAATATAGTTGGGGGTCATGCCCAGGCTAACCATAGTCAATGTTAGTAAAGTCTTTATAGACAGTCAGATAGTCAGTCACTCAGTTGTATCAGTTTTCAAATTCTATTGTATATCAGTTTATAATAGTTCATTTGTTATAATATTTTCAAAAGAGCTCAGCACATTTCAGCTTCCGCATTTACTTTCAGTCTTTATTCTCAACAGTATGCCAGTCCATGGATTAGCTTGGGTTCACTTGTGACTCTAAGCACTATGTCACTTCCAGGGTGTAGGCTCAGAGCATGACATAACCCAAGTCCAAAACTACGTTGCCATAGTAGGTTGACCTCTGTGGCTTACGACAGGATCCTGATAGATAAGGTTCTAACCTTGACTGGTTAGGACAATGTTTTTTGGTGTGGGTGTATGACACTTGATTTCATATAGCTCATCATGGTTTATATCGATTAATAGAAATTCCCGTATGAATATTTTAAGTTTTATGCTCTTTTATTTCTCATTTTATGTTCAAACTATGATGTTTACTTATGATTTCTCTTATGATGCATGAAACCAGTTTCAATTATATTTTAAGTACGTTTTTACCATATTCATGCATATGTCACATATTAAGTACATCCTATAGTAATGCCGAATATTTTGTGCTGCATCCTTCATGATGCAGATTCAGGCTCCCTTCCTCAGGCTCGTGGCTAGACGGTGAGTCCTCATCTTCTGAGGGACATAGCTATGCTAGTTGCTTTTATGTCTTTCCTTCGAATTTCTGAGTTAGCTGGGGTCTTGTCCCAACAACTCCTTATGTCAGTTAGAGGCTTCAGACATAGCTAGATTCTCATATTTTGTATTCTAGAGTTGGTACTCTTAGACCTTATTTCTATTTAGACATGGTTGCCTACTTCTGCTGTTTACGCATTTGCTATGATTCTTTATATATGTTTAAGATATGCTATGACCAAGGGTTAGCTTAGGGCACTTGTAGTCCCGGGTCCCGTGTTACACCTAGGGGGTAGCCTCAGGGTGTGACAAGCAAGGAACGAGTTATTTCTTTTTTGGGAACTCCAGTCAGTTAGTAGTTATAGCAGTCATTTCAGTTGTTATACATTGATTAGAGATCGTTGGGGGACTAACTGTTGTTCAGTGTTAGTAGAGGCTTCATAAACAGTCAGTTAGTTGGTTGTATCAGTTTTCAAATGTTTTTGCATTTCAGTTTACGCAAGTTCATTTTATTACAGTATTCTTTAAGAGCTCAACACACATTTTAGTTTCCGCATTATCTTTCAGTCTGCATCCCAGTAGTATGCCAGACCATGGGTTAGCTTAGGGTCACTCATGATTCTAAACACCGTATCGCATCTAGGGTGTAGGTTTGGGACATGACAATAGTGTTTAATAGGTTGTCAAGATTCCAAAAACCTAAAACCAAAAGAAGATAAATAACTCAATAAGATAATGAAAATCAAACCGATAATATAATATTCAAACCACAATTTTTATGTCTTTAACCACAATCCCAGATACTATGAATTTAGCTACTCATAAACTAATTACAAGATAATGAATTCATAAATAGATAGAGATTCAATGATGAAAAGTAGTGAAAAGAGAAGAAAAACCCAAGTGTAGATCTTCCTCTCACGTTTGTGCATCTCCCTCTGCTAAAAAACTCATGAAAAATGGCTGAAAATAGTATTTATAGGATTTTGGGAGGTTTTGATTGGTTTTGGATCAAAAGGATCAAACCAGGCAAAAATAGGCCTGGTTTTGCCTTCTACGACACCCCGTGCGGCTCCATAGGCTTGTGGGACAACCTATATACTCCTTCTGCCCATGTGCACTACAGGGGCGCCTAGGGCCCTTTCGTAGTGCCTTTTTTGCGTTTTTCATCATTTTACCTCTGTTAAGCCTCATCATTATCTACTATCTATGGACATGCCCCGTATCATCATCCTCACCTCCTACATATACTTCAAAGCTTCAAAATCACTCTATTATGCTCCAAATCTGTGCAAAATCCTTCATTCTTCATTTTACATACCAAGACAAACTATGTAAGTGTATATTATATAAAATGAGCTCAAGAACGTATAAAAAGAAGTAAAATGTGAGGCAAACTATAGTATAAAATCATGACTTATAGCCTCATATCAAGACCTGACACTTAAGCTCTTGCTCATCCTCGAGTAAGCTCTACCCTATAACTATGACTCTACTATAACTACACTAATTAAACACAAGATTACTCAAGCTAAGGCTACAACGACTATAATGGATGATAAATTCTTATTACAACATGCTTCATTCATTCAATATATTTAAAACTCATGATCAATTACTTTGGGACCACCTAGCCTCAAGGACTGTCTATACAATTGTACCAAACACTTATAGATTTTACTCAATCAAGAAAATTAGACACTTCACCTATATTTTGTCAACCATGTATCCCTCACAACAAGAGAGTTACCTATATTCACTCACAAATATGCACAATATCATATAAATGGGTATAATAATAAAATTTCGCTCACTCTCATAGAGAATTCAAATACAACGTATGATGAACCATAAGCTTTCCCTTAGTGCACTACTCCACTAATGTAAGAACATCAAACTTAAGATCAAGTAGGACTTTCATGGTTGTAATGTAGGCTAAGGGGTGGGTAAGAACTATTTTAGCCAGCAATATCGACTATTATTCTTAACCACTTTAATACATCACACTCTTTATTAAGCACCTCCCTCAAGTAACAACTTCTTCTTCTACTTTTCTCACTCATAGACTTTCTTTGTTTCCCATCCTTTTAAAAAAGAATCACATCATTAATAAGGAGCACTCATATTCATATTATATATATACTTTTCTTTCTTTCTTTCTTTCTTCCCTGCTTTTTTTCCTACTCTCCACCTACAATATATGAGTCTTTAAATTTCACCCTTAGTCTTTTATACAAACTTTCACTTCAACTCTTTCTCCTTTTATTTTATTCTCACTCCTTTCAACTCTTATTTTTCAAGTAAAGCACCTAAAAGTTTTGGATCAAATTAAAGGTCAATTGAAAGAAAATGATTTAGTTTTATACGTGGTTACCTGTAGTGACCGGGTCTATTGTTATGGGTAATTTATTCATGAAAAGTTCGGGTTAGAAAACATCCGGGTTTAGGAGTTGGAGATTCTGGGCTACGCTAGCCTCAGATAGATTTTGAGCGAGGTATAGTCTAGGGAAATCTGGGTGAGTATTGAGTAGAATATCTTAGGTCGATCTAGTTTTTCTATTAGCCATGACCTTAAGAAATTCCTGGGGGACTTTTCGGAAGTAAATTTGGGTGAGTAGAACTTCCGATATCGAAGTTGACGTGAAGGAGTTGTTTCAGAACGTCAGGATTAGAGGTGTGTTATAAAATAGGCACATTTGGGGAACTTTCTGAGATTCTGTCCTGTGTCAACCACTATGGTTGACACTGTGCTATAGTGGCTTCAATTATAGCAGAGAAATTCTTGCTATAGCGGAAGTCAACGCTGGTCAGCACCGCCATAGCGGTCAATTCCAGTACGGCGGTGCTGCTATAGCAGTGTACGGACCTCTATAGGGGAATAAGTCGGGGTAAATGCAAAAACTTCCCCAAAAGCGTTCAGAATTTCTCAAGAATATTTTGGGGAAGGGCAGAGGCAAAGGGAGGCAATTTTTAGTGATTTTCTACCAAACTCCATTGAAAAGGCAAGGTTTTCTCCCCCGCACTTTGGTATTTTGATTCTCGAACCTTAGAAACTATAATCTCGGGCTTGGGGGGGAAGGTGTGGATCAACTTAGAATGGTAGAATCTGATGGAAAAAGGGGAATTCTAGGTGTAGAATTCTTGGGTTATAATTATTATCACTTATGCATATTTAAAACACCATTATTCGCTAAATGTAACCATAAAAATGGTAGTTTAGGGAGAATGGACGGTAGGAAGGCCCTGGGATGGGTGGAATGATTTTGGTTTGGCCTGAGGATTAGGATTGGTGTATAATCCGGCTAATTTTAGGCCATTGGACTGATTATAGTATGTTTGTAATCATTGCTAGACCAAGAACAAACGAAGGCTTCAGAAAATAGGAAGGCTTCGGCCCAATAGAGTTTTCAAGCTATTCGAGGTAGGTGATAGTATTTTTTTCCAAATGCAATATGTATGCATGTAACCTTAAATTAGTAATGTATGTGTATTGCATGTTAGAGAATGAGTTTATGAATGTCTAAGTGTCCGAGTGTCAATTATATGCAATGAATTTAGGTTGTTGCTTATTGGTATTACAAGTGTGTTACTCTTCACTTAATTATTGACTGTTGGATTTGTGTGATATTCGGTTGTCTTGGATACCACGCCTGGTACAGGATTTATATATATATATATATATATATATATATATATATATATATATATATATTGGCTGGCTCAGATACCACGCTTGGTACGGGATACTAACGGTTGGCTCAGGTACCACGCCTAGTACGGGTATAATTATGCATTATTGATTGTGTGTTCGATGGTTCTATAAGTAGACTTGGTTGATTGTTGAAACTGTAATTGTGCATATTGGTCCATGAGAGTCCAGGTAGTTGTACTTAAATATGGGTATGGTTCTTGGGTGGACCGGGCATTTACATGTTAACACTTAGATGTTGGTCTAAGGATCCTTTGTTGGTCCAGGTGACGTAACAAAGGTAAAGTGTTATTGTTGTGGTTCATTATTTAAATGGTTGTTGACCCTGCTTCATATGATTGATAAGTTAGAAGGTAGACTGAGAGTCTGCATTTATATTACTGACTGTTGTTACATGTATGTACTGCTTTACTCAGTTATAATTTATTATTTATATATATTATTTATTGTAGTTGGCCAATGATTCTACCAGTATACTGTGGTTGTGTACTGATTCTGCACTTACTTTCCTTTTGTGAGTACATGACATATTCCAGCGGCTCTAACTCGACCTCAGATATAGACCCCACGATTCCAGATTCTAATGGTGAGCTGCTTCCTTTAGGCTACCATGGTTTTCTTCTAGTTTAGTATTAGTCCACTTGTTTCCAAATTAACTCTCTCTTTTTGGGGTTGCATCCCTATTTCTAGACATTGGTAGATGTTTTGGTACGATGACTTTCAGTTTCTAGGGGGTTTTTCGCAGGATATTATTAGCTTTGATTTAGATGTGAATGATAGTTTATTTTAATGCAAACTGATTCTGAGCTGTTAGATTTACTAAGTGTTGGATTGGTAATTGGTTCGCCAATCTGGGGTTTTTGAGTGGGTGCCACTCGCGGCAGTTTGGGTCGTGACACCACCAAAGAATAAGCTAAAGGCTCAAATAGGCTAATTGGGATAATTAATTGTGGGTAGGTAAACCAAAGGATACAAATAAGGCTAATCAAAGAAACGCCTATATTATATTCTAAACTCGACATTTTTTATTTTATTTTACAAATACACCAGACAAGTTCTAGAAATCAATATGCAAATATGGACTATCAACAAACACCTAACACATATGGAATATTTTCCACTCAAAATGGATTAATGCAAGACTCTCAATCAAGCAAACAAACAAGCGTTTAAATTTAAGCTAAAAATCACATAAGTGTCAAGTAAAAGAGTCTAGGTGTCTCAAAAGTAGTCATTCATTTTTTCACAACATGATTTCAATTTTAAAACACAACTTGCATCTTTTATTCAAGTGTAGCACCTAACATTCAATTGGTCCTAAGAACTCTCTAACTCCTAATATTAAAACAAAGACTACTTCTAAAAATAAAAAGGATAGTCGGTTCAAAGGGCTCTCTCTCGAAAAAGAACCAAAAAGAAAAACTAAGGGGTGGGCAAAGTATGCTCTACTAAAAGGTTAAAAACTACCAAAAACTATCCAACTCTAAAGAACAAAATAAAACCTCTTTGTGTTTTTCTTGACTTTTTTTTTCCAAATTTTCTCAACTAACGCAAGTACTAAACACAAATAAAACAACTCTAAAATCCTATAGAATATTTCACCCTTAACAATTATCGAAAGATATCCACCCCATACTTAAAGTCATACTTTGTAGTCAAATCATCAAATAAGGTAAAATAAGGGAGTTAAGAATACTCCCTTAGGCTCTCTAGGGCCTAGCTAGTTGCATGCTTATCTCCAGTGTTTCTTCAGTGGGTGGATGACTCCCACCTATGATTCAACCATACTTCATAGCTTTCCAATTTGGGTACTCAGACTTCTCCAAATCTGCACATACAAAAATAAAAACACAAGTGACACTAAAAAGGAACAAAATTCAAAGATAACAACTACCTTTAGTACAACTTAGGTTATCTCCCAAGCAACGTCTAATTTACCACCGCGACACGATCCAACTAGCAACTCAATCAAGTTCTCTCAATCTCTCTCTCCCTCTATAATTCAGCTTTCTTTTATTCTTTACTTTAGGAGGATCACCATCATCATTTCACATATTTTCCTGTCTTTACATCCCTTTCTGGATCACAATTGGGCCATTTAAATACATGCTCAGGTTCTCTCAATAATTCAGGCACTTTCTTTTTCTACACTTCAGACCATTTGGTGATATACTTCAAATCATCAACTTCTTTAGGCCCACACATCCACCCTACACTTATCATTAACCATCTCTGTGATTATACATAAATATTTATAGTGTGAAGGTGTGGAGAGTGACTTGTTCACTTTTAACATCATCTCATCATCATCTACCCTCATCTTTAGCTCTTCCTTCCTTATGTCAATCAGTGCTCCACTAGTAGTAAGGAATAGACATCCCAATATAACCAGTACCTGCCTATCTGCATTAAAATCTAAGACAATAAAGTTAGCAGGAATTAAAAATTTACCTACCTTGGTGAGCACATCCTCAATTATTTCCTCCAGTTGTACCTGCAAGCTGTAGAGTGATGGTGATTAGGCGTGATTCTCCTAAACCAAATGTATGAAATAAGAATAATGGCATCAAGTTAATACTTACCCCAAGATGACACAATGCAAGTCCAACCTCATATTTTCCATGGGCAATGTGAAACTCCCGGAGTTTTTCAGCTTTTGAGGGAGCTTGCTCAAGACCCATGAACTGCATTTTTTGGTGAGTGAAACTATCTCAAACTCTATATGTCATCTCTTACCAGCTACCATGTCTTTCAAGTATTTTTCATATTTACGCGTATCCCTCAAGGCATTAACTAAAAGAATGTTGATATGAAGTTATTCGAAGATATCACAGAACTTTTTAGAATTAGCATCATCCTTGATCCTCTGAAACATTTAAGGAAATGATGGTGGAGGTCTCTCAACTAAAACTTCAGGCTACTCAACAACTTATTTTCCTATTTGCTCCTCTTCTTGCACATATTTTAGCTTTGGGATCAATTCTTGCGGAAAAGGAGGTGGATACTTAAAGTTATCCCCATTAACTACATTTATCTTTCGAGACTCTAAATTTCGCAGGTTTCTCCCACTTCTCAAGGAAATATCTATGACATACTTGAGCATCTCAATATCACTAGGCAAAGTACCTTGAGGCCTATTATGAAGTGTTGTAGTAAATTGCCCATCCGAACCTATAATTCACTGATAGTCTTCTTCTTTTCTATATTAATTTGTGCATGCTGCATCATGAACTGTTTGAATGTCTTCTCCAATGAATTACTAACTTGAGAGGCTTTCTACGTAAACTACTACTCTTGAAAATTCTAGTTCCCACCCCAGCAGAAGTTTGGATGGTTTTCTATAGTTCGGATCAAATGTGTTGCTTTGATAACCATAACCCCTGTTCTACTGCCCCACATTGAATATATACTCTGGATTTAAAGGCATCCTGAGTATGAATGGTTTTCACCATATTTGCCATAAAATAATGCAATTTTCTAAACCTAATACACTTGTTGAATCTATCCCACACTCAGAGCTGTAAAATTCCGCTTTATCAAAGTAACCAATCGACTAATATCAGTCCGGATAGATGACACCTCATCTAACTCATACTTTCCTGACATTTTTTGTGTAGAAGTGAATACTCTGCTGGGTCTGTGTAGTCTCGATGACCTGCAGACATAAGGTTAAGAAATTTCTCTATTTCATCATAATTTTGGGGCATGATTTTCTTTTGAGCTGTAGCATCTAACAAAGATTTTGAGTCTGGCCTCAACCCTTCAACAAAAATATACCCAATGATCTCCTTGGACTACTGGTGGTGTGGACAATCTCTTAAATATCTATTGTATCTATCCCAAGCTTGGGGAAGGAATTCATCATTTTTCTGAACTAATCTGAGAATCCTGCCTCTAAGCTCTTTTGTTCTTCTAGATTTGAAGAACCTATTAAGAAACTTTTCAGACAAAGCATCCCATGATGTCATAAATCTCGTGGTCTTATTTCGTAACCTTGTTTTTCCCCTCCAATTAGTGAGAAGGGAATAATGTCAACTTCACATACTCGTCTAAAACATTCTGGTAATAGAAGTTATCACTCAATTCTATAAACTCTTGCAGGTGCTTATGTGGGTCTTCATGCGGTTTACCCTCATATTAATATTTCTACACTAGTCATACTGTGCCCTCTTTAAGTTCAAAAATTCCTGTAATTGCTGGCTTGATTATTGCCTTGGAGTCATTCATACGATTTGGCCTAGCAAAGTTAAGCATAGAGATCCGCCCCTGCATCTCAACAGGATGTTGTACTTTATTCAGATTCAGGTTTTGGTTTACTTTGTCTTCCATAATTTTAAACCTTCTAACCTTGTAACGACCCGTTAGGTCATTTTGAGCACAAAAAAATAATTTCCATAGAAGGTCCTTCCCGAAAATCCTTTACGAGAGTTTTGAACTATTTGTTTAGTTACGGTTATTTAATTAATGAGTGATTTTAAATAATTAAATTAGTTAGTGATTAATGGGCCGAGTCCATAACTTATTTAATACCGTATGTCACTTGGCCCATTGTAATAATAAATTAGAGTTAAATTAGATGGGGATTAAAAATATATATTCCTTATCTAAGTCATTGCACAAACAGTTGCGCGTTGTTTCACGAACTGCAAGAGGGGGGAGACGTGAGTGTTTCGGCCTTCAGGTATGAGATTTTGGTTAAGTCACTAGAATTGAACTTGATTCATTGGGATGAATACCTCTTTGATTAAAATAATATTGTTTTGTGGAAGAAAGTAACACCAATTATTTACTTGGTCACCTCTGTGACGTTACTTTCCATTAGGGCTAGGAGATTTTCTATTATTGAGTTAATACATCAAATTCTTCTTCCAGTGAGATGTCTCATAATCTTTGGCTAGTCATAATAATTGAGGTTGCTTAAATTTTTCACGGGTTGGAGCCCATTTTGCCATTATAAAACTTTTAGGGTTGCAACAACGTGGTATAGGAGATGAGATTTAGTGGGTGAGGTGGTTCATGGTTTTTTTTAAAAAGAAACAACACACGAGTTGTTGTATATATGCATCTTCTTTATGTTTGAATATTCCAGGAACCTCGTTACAATGCCAATATACTTGGGGAAAATTCTGATTTTTGTTGATGGAATCGGTAATGTTAATTAATATGAAAATTTAATGGTGTCTATAATTGATTAATAATGATAAAATGATGATAGACTTGGACAATTCACAAGGAGTGGAGTCAATTTTAGCTACTGCCTAAGCTAAACGTCTAGGTAATTTTCTTAAAGGCTATTTTGAATCACTGTTCAGTTCATACATATATACATATATATTTCTCTTTTTCCTTAACGAATTTTATATGCAAATATTTGTTAATTGTATGGTTGTTATTCGACTACAAGAATAGGGAAGCATCAGGTTTATATGATTGGATTTGAGTAGGTTATTTTAGGGGTCGGTCTAGACTTAGAGCAATATAAATATCTACGAACTCATTTACTTACGAATAATGTATATTTGATAGAGTGGGAACGTTCTAGAGCTTTACGAAAGGGAAAGGCGAAGTCCTAAGAGTTTGTGATGCGTTATTCGGCATTAGAGGTATGTTAAGACTTTCTAGACTTCGTTGAAGGATTGTTTGATAATAAAAGATTAAAATATTAAAATAGAGAATGGGTAAGGGCGAAAGATGGGGGTCTCGTACCCGTGGTTTGACGGGTATTGGTACGAGCATCGGTGTTATAAAAGGGAAAGCTTATTACTATATAATACATGGGCATTAGTTGATGCATTGTTGACTTGGTTGATTTCTTTGTGTGTTAATGATTCTCCACTTAATTCATATATTAGTGATAGTCAAGGTGAATGTATTTCCTGTCAGTTATTTGATTGAATGAGATGCATCATCATCTCCTATTCTATTGATATATTATATCGTGCACATGCATTGGCATTGAGTTTGAGTGTGAGTAAAGGTCGGGCACGTGGAGATCGTCCGTGTTGTGATGGTTCTATGATTATGAGTTGGGCACGTAGAGATCGTCAGTCCTGGGGATTAATTGATTTGTTAAAGCACGTAGAGACCGTCCGTGCTGGTATATGGACCTCGCGAGTCCCCATGGGTCACAAACTCTCGAGGTATTGCCGAGGAGTATCATGTATATACGATTGAGAGATTACTGGACATTTGAGGCATATCATCTCATTATATTACATTGCATCACATTACATCCTCCATACTTACATGACTATGTGCTTAATTGATGTTTGAATCTTTCGTGGCAATTGATTATCCCTGATTTAGTGAAAACTTGATTGTAAAATATAGAGTAGACTTGTAACTTTGAGAATGATTTCTTACATGAATCCTGTCACTACTTCTTCATTGTCGGTCTATGATACATACTGGGTACACGTGGTTTTGTACTCATACTACGCTTGCTGCACTCTTTTATGGTGAAGATCCAGTTTCGAACACTAGCACATCTCGTGGAGCTTCCTGAGTCCGAGCTTGGATTATCTTGGAGTTATGGTGAGCTGCTTGGATGTTCCGCAGCCCACACCTTCTTCTATTTTTTTTTTTATCGTTTAGTGGTCAGACAGAGTATTTGCATTCAGACTTGTCATTTTAGTTTTCATACTTGAATCGTATTGTAGAAGCTCTTGTACTTATAACACCAATCTTGGGTGGTAGTTTCGTCTTCCCCACTTATTTCGAAGGACTTCTTATTTAGTCTATCTATTTAATTTTTCATTCAATTATTTAATTGTATTCGTAAGAGTTATTGGATTGGCTTACCTATCGGTTGGGAACATAAGTGCCATCACAACTTGTGATTTTGGGTCGTGACAATTTGGTATCAGAGACTTAGGTTCATCGGTCTCACGAGTACTAGAGAAATGTCTAGTAGAGTCTTGCGGATAAGTACAATGACGTACGTACCTATCTTCGAGAGGCTATAAGGTATTTAGGAAACTTCTATTCTTTCATCCCCTATCGTGTATACTTAACTCATTTGAAATTCTAATCTTGTTGTCTTATTCTCTCACAGATGGTGAGGACTCATTCATCCGCGACCAAAGATCAGGAGCCTGTACCTGCTACCCCACTTGCTGTTAGGGGCAGTGTATGAGGTAGAAACAGGGGGAGAGGTCGAGGTAGAGGCTGTGTGGCAGCACCTGTTAGGGGTCAAGTACTGAAATCCGCTCAGGGTCCTACTAGAGCAGTATCTCCCGACCCAAAGGTGGCTCATGGGGATAAGCCAGTTCACGTTGAGGAGTATGGAACAACTCAGGTTCCACCTGGTTTCATCGCTACTCCAGTACTTCATGATACTTTAGTTCATATGTTGGGATTTCTTGAGGAGTTGGCTCAGGCGGGCATATTACCTGTTGCCTCCGATGGTTCATAGGCTCGTGTTGGAGGTCAGATTCCAGACCAGATGGTTGCTCCAGGGTTTCAGACTTCAGGCACTCAGCCAAAAACTGATGTAGCTCCCGTTTTAGATGGTGGAGTATTTTCAGGTATTATATCGCATATGGCCAATAGGCCTGTCATGACTGTGGATGAGCAGAAGATGTTTGGGAGGTTCCAAATAATGAATCCTCCGACCTATACTGGTTATTTAAGTGAGGATGCGTATGAGTTCATAGTCAACTGTCATGAGAGGTTGCACAACTTGGTATTAGTAGAGTCTCACGGAGTTGACTACACAACATTTCAGATGATCGGTCCTGCCAAACAATGGTGGAGAGATTATATTAATAGTAGGCCAGCTGGCTCATCTCCACTTTTATGGGCTCAGTTTACTCAGGTGTTTCTGGATAAGTTTGTTCCACGCAGTGAGAGGGAGCAAAAGAGGGATGAGTTTGAAAAACTAGAGCAAGGGGGTATGTCAGTTGCCGAGTATGAGAGTAAATTCCATGCATTGGCTAGATACGCATTGGTGATACTTCCTACCGAGACTGAGAGAGTGAGGAGATTTGTTAAGGGGCTGATTATTCCGATTCGTATGGGTATTTCTCAGGTTGCTACATCCGGGACTATATTTTAGAAGGTAGTAGATGCTGCCAAGGAGGTTGAGAGGATTCAGCGTGAGAGATTTGAGCAGCGTGAGGGCAAGAGGGCTCGTTATTCAGTCGATTATGGTCATGCTCCACCTAGAAGCCGAGGTTACTCAGGGAGGGGTTATCACCCTCAGTCGAGAAAACCCATTCATGTCGCTATGCCAATATCTGAGGTTGATTATGCGGAGCATAGTACTTCCAGTTTGATGCAGACCTCACATGGCTCATCTTCTACACCCTCAGGACGTGGAGGGCATTACGATCATTCAGGTTCCTCTCATCAGCCTATATGTCGTAGGGGTTGTTCTGAGTATGGTGACATGGGACATTTTGTAAGGGATTGCCTTAAGACCAGACGTGGTGGATCACATCAGGGTTCTTAGGCTTTGAATTTTAGGACTCCACAGCTTTCGACTGGTAGAGGTGCACAGAGTGGCAGAGGTGTCTCTCATTCAGGCAGGGGTGTTTCTCATTCAGGTAGAGGTGGTGTTGATTCTGGATGAGGTGCTGGCTATGGAGGTTCACAGTCTGATGGCGGTCATGCTCAGTGTTATGCTTTTATGGGTAGGCCAGAGACAGAGACTTCAGATCCTGTTATCACAGGTATTATTCTGGTTTGTCATCAGTTAGCTACAGTATTATTTGATCCAGGATCTACCTATTCTTATGTGTCTACATACTTTGCTTCGAGTCTGGATATGTTATGTGAATTGCTCGAGTTGCCTGTGCATGTTTCTACTCCTGTTGGGGATTCCGTAGTGGTAAATCAGGTATATAGATCATGTGTAGTTACCTTGATGGGATATGATACTGAAGCAGACTTGAAGGCCTTATATATGGTAGACTTTGATGCTATTCTTGGGATGGACTGGTTATCTCCTCACCATGCAATTTTGAACTGTCATGCCAAGACAGTTATATTAGCTATGCCGGGGATTCCTAGAGTAGAGTGGAGAGGTTCTCTTAGCCATGCTCCAAAAAAAGTGATATCTTTTCTTAGGGCTCGTCGATTGGTAGAAAAGGGATATTTGGCATATTTGGCACATGTTCAGGATACTAGCACGGAGACTCCAGTGCTCGAGTCTATTCCTGTGGTGAGTGAGTTTCCTGAGGTATTTCTGACGGACCTGCCAGTTCTTCCACCTGATCGTGACATAGATTTTTGTATTGATTTGGAGTCGGGCACCCAACCCATTTCTATTCTGCCATATCGGATGGCACCAGTTGAGTTGAAAGAGTTGAAGGAACAGTTGCAAGATTTGCTGAGCAAGGGTTTTATTAGACCGAGTGTATCTCCTTGGGGTGCTCTAGTGTTATTTTTGATGAAGAAGGATGGATCTATGCGTATGTGTATTGACTATCGACAATTGAACAAGGTTACCATCAGGAACAAGTACCGGATACCTCGTATTGATGATTTACTTGATCAACTGTAGGGTGCTTCAATTTTTTCAAAGATCGACTTGAGATCCGGTTATCATCAATTGAAGATTAGGTCGGAAGATATCCCTAAGATAACTTTCTAGACACGTTATGGCCATTATGAGTTTTTGGTGATGTCCTTTGGGCTGACTAATGCTCCAACAACTTTTATGGACTTGATGAATGGGGTATTCAGACCATACTTGGATTCCTTTGTTATTGTTTTCATCGATGATATATTGATATACTCACGTAGTAGGGAAGAGCACGAGAAATATTTGAGGATTGTGCTTGAAATTCTAAAGGAAAAGAAGCTCTATGCAAAGTTTTCAAAGTGTGAGTTTTAGCTCAGTTCAGTGGCATTCTTGGGGCATGTAATGTCCAATGAGGGCATTATGTAGATCCCAAGAAGATTGAGGCAGTTCGAGATTGGGTCAGACCTACTTCAGTTACTGAGATTCAGAGTTTCTTACTCCTTACAGGTTATTATCGGCGATTTGTGGAGGGGTTCTCATCCATTGCATCTCCATTGACTATATTGACCCAAAAGGAAGTTGTTTTTCAGTGGTCGGATGAATGTGAAGCGAGCTTTCTGAAGCTCAAGACTTTATTGACTACTTATTCGATTTTGACCTTACCCGTAGAAGGAGAGGGTTTTACCGTATATTGTGATTCTTCTCGAGTTTGTCTTGGTTGTGTGCTTATGCAGAAGGGGAAGGTGATCGCGTATGCTTCGAGACAGTTGAAGGTTCAGGAGAGAAACTACCCCACTCATGACATGGAGTTAGTAGCAGTAGTGTTTGCATTGAAGATTTGGAGGCATTACCTTTATGGTGTGCATTGTGAGGTGTTCACGGATCATCGTAGTCTCCAGTATATAGTCAACCATAAGGATCTCAATTTGAGGCAGCGGAGATGGTTGGAGTTGCTCAAGGACTATGACATGACTATTTTTTATCATCCGAGCAAGGCAAATGTGGTAGCAGACGCTTTGAGTCGGAAGGCGGTAAGTATGGGTAGTTTAGCCTTGTTACAGGTGGGAGAGCGTCCATTGGCTATGGATGTCCAGTGTTTAGCTAACAGCCTTGTAAGACTTGATATTTCAGATTCCGGTAAGGTTTTGGCTTACATTGAGGTGAGATCGTCCTTATTGGAGGAGATTCGAGCTCACCAATTTGATGACGGGAATTTGTGTAAGATTTGAGATAGGGTGTTACGAGGAGAAGCAAAGGAGGCGATCATAGATGATGAGGGAGTTTTGAGGATCAAGGGCCATATTTGTGTCCCTCGTACAGGTTATTTGACTAGACTGATCATGAAAGAGGCTCATAGCTTAAGGTATTCTATCCATCCGGGAGCTAATAAGATGTATCGTGATTTGAAGCAACATTATTGGTGGTGTTGGATGAATAGGGACATAGTAGATTTTGTATCTCGGTGTTTGAATTGTCAACAAGTAAAGTATGAACACCAAAAGCCTAGAGGCGTGACTCAGAGGATGCCCATACCTGAGTGGAAGTGGGGCAAATCGCTATGGACTTTATGGTAGGATTGCAATGGACTTTGGGTAAGTTTAATTCTATATGGGTCATTGTGGATTGATTGACCAAGTATGCACATTTTATACCGGTTCAGGTTACCTATAATTCAGAGAAGTTAGCCAAGATCTATATTCGAGAGATAGTTCGCTTGCATGGGGTGCCTATTTCTATCATTTTGGATCGGGGCACACAGTTTACATCTCATTTTTGGCGGTCTATGCAGAAGGAGTTGGGTACTCGCGTGGATCTTAGTACACCCTTTCACCCTCAGACTGATGGTCAGTCAGAGCGGACTATTCAGGTTCTTGAGTATATGTTGCAAGCATGCGTGATCGATTTTGGTGGTCATTGGGATAAGTTTTTACCTTTGGCAGAGTTTGCATACAATAACAGTTACTATTCGAGCATTGAGATGGAACCTTTTGAGGCTTTATATGGTAGGATATGTCGATCTTCGATTGGTTGGTTTGACGCATTTGAGGTTAGGCCATGGGGCACATATTTGTTGCGAGAGTCCTTGGACAAGGTCAAGTTGATTCAGGATAGGCTTCTCACAGCTCAGAATAGGTAGAAAAGTTACGCAGATCGGAATGTTCGTGATTTAGAATTCATGGTTAGAGAGCGGGTTCTGTTAAAGGTTTCACCCATAAAGGGTGTGATGAGATTTGGGAAGAAGGGCAAGTTGATCCTGAGATATATTGGTCCATTTGAGATTGTTCAGCGTGTTGGTGATGTGGCTTACGAGTTGGCTTTGCCACCCGGGTTGTCGGGTGTTCATCCTGTGTTTCACATTTCTATGTTGAAGAAGTATCATCAGGATGGTTCTCATGTGATTAAGTGGGATTCAGTGTTACTTGATCAAAATTTGACATTTGAGGAGGAGCCGATAACCATCTTGGATAGGCATCCGATTGAGGAAGCTACTTGGGAGACAGAGTCAGACATGCGGATCAGATATCCCCAGCTTCCTAAGCATTCAGGTACTTTCTATTCTTTACCGTTCGAGGACGAACGTTTGTTTAAGTGGTAGATGATGTAACAACCCGTTAGGTCATTTTGAGCACTAAAAATTAATTTCCATAGAAGGTCCTTCCCGAAAATCCTTTACGAGAGTTTTGAACTATTTGTTTAGTTACGGTTATTTAATTAATGAGTGATTTTAAATAATTAAATTAGTTAGTGATTAATGGGCCGAGTCCATAACTTATTTAATACCGTATGTCACTTGGCCCATTGTAATAATAAATTAGAGTTAAATTAGATGGGGATTAAAAATATATATTCCTTATCTAAGTTATTGCACAAACAGTTGCGCGTTGTATCACGAATTGCAAGAGGGGGGAGATGTGAGTGTTTCGACCTTCAGGTATGAGATTTTGGTTAAGTCACTAGAATTGAACTTGATTCATTGGGATGAATACCTCTTTGATTATAATAATATTGTTTTGTGGAAGAAAGTAACACCAATTATTAACTTGGTCACCTCTGTGACGTTACTTTCCATTAGGGCTAGGAGATTTTCTATTATTGAGTTAATACATCAAATTCTTCTTCCAGTGAGATGTCTTATAATCTTTGGATAGTCATAATAATTGAGGTTGCTTAAATTTTTCACGGGTTGGAGCCTATTTCGCCATTATAAAACTTTTAGGGTTGCAACAACGTGGTATAGGAGATGAGATTTAGTGGGTGAGGTGGTTCATGTTTTTTTTTTAAAAAGAAACAACACACGAGTTGTTGTATATATGCATCTTCTTTATGTTTGAATATTCCAGGAACCTCGTTACAATGCCAATATACTTGGGGAAAATTCTGATTTTTGTTGATGGAATTGGTAATGTTAATTAATATGAAAATTTAATGGTGTCTATAATTGATTAATAATGATAAAATGATGATAGACTTGGACAATTCACAAGGAGTGGAGTCAATTTTAGCTACTGCCTAAGCTAAACGTCTAGGTAATTTTCTTAAAGGCTATTTTGAATCACTGTTCAGTTCATACATATATACATATATATTTCTCTTTTTCCTTAACGAATTTTATATGCAAATATTTGTTAATTGTATGGTTGTTATTCGACTACAAGAATAGGGAAGTATCGGATTATTATGATTGGATTTGAGTAGGTTATTTTAGGGGTCGGTCTAGACTTAGAGCAATATAAATATCTACGAACTCATTTACTTACGAATAATGTTTATTTGATAGAGTGGGAACGTTCTGAAGCTTTACGAAAGGGAAAGGCGAAGTCCTAAGAGTTTGTGATGCGTTATTAGGCATTAGAGGTATGTTAAGACTTTCTAGACTTCGTTGAAGGATTGTTTGATAATAAAAGATTAAAATCTTAAAATAGAGAATGGGTAAGGGCGAAAAAATGGGGGTCTCGTACCCGTGGTGTGATGGGCATTGGTACGATCATCGGTGTTATAAAAGGGAAAGTTTATTACTATATAATACATGGGCATTAGTTGATGCATTGTTGACTTGGTTGATTTCTTTGTGTGTTCATGATTCTCCACTTAATTCATATATTCGTGATAGTCGAGGTGAATGTATTTCCTGTCAGTTATTTGATTGAATGAGATGCATCATTATCTCCTATTCTATTGATATATTATATCGTGCACATGCATTGGCATTGAGTTTGAGTGTGAGTAAAGGTCGGGCACGTGGAGATCGTCCGTGTTGCGATGGTTCTATGATTATGAGTTGGGCACGTAGAGATCGTCCGTGCTGGGGATTGATTGATTTGTTATAGCACGTAGAGACCGTCCGTGCTGGTATATGGACCTCGCGAGTCCCCATGGGTCACAAACTCTCGAGGTATTTCCGAGGAGTATCATGTATATACGATTGAGAGATTACTGGGCATTTGAGGCATATCATCTCATTATATTACATTGCATCACATTACATCCTCCATACTTACATGACTATGTGCTTAATTGATGTTTGAATCTTTCGTGGCAATTGATTATCCCTGATTTAGTGAAAACTTGATTGTAAAATATAGAGTAGACTTGTAACTTTGAGAATGATTTCTTACATGAATCCTGTCACTACTTCTTCATTGTCGGTCTATGATACATACTGGGTACACGTGGTTTTATACTCATACTACGCTTGCTGCACTTTTTTATGGTGAAGATCCAGTTTCGAACACTAGCACATCTCGTGGAGCTTCCTGAGTCCGAGCTTGGATTATCTTGGAGTTATGGTGAGCTGCTTGGCTGTTTCGCAACCCACACCTTCTTCTATTTTTTATTTTTTTATCGTTTAGTGGTCAGACAGAGTATTTGCATTCAGACTTGTCATTTTAGTTTTCATACTTGAATCGTATTGTAGAAGATCTTGTACTTATAACACCAAATCTTGGGTGGTAATATCGTCTTCCGCACTTATTTCGAAGGACTTCTTATTTAGTCTGTCTATTTACTTTTACATTCAATTATTTAATTGTATTCGTAAGAGTTATTGGATTGGCTTACCTATCGGTTGGGAACATAGGTGCCATCACAACTTGTGATTTTGGGTCGTGACAATTTGGTATCAGAGACTTAGGTTCATCGGTCTCACGAGTACAAGAGAAATGTCTAGTAGAGTCTTGCGGATCAGTACGATGACGTCCGTACCTATCTTCGAGAGGCTATAGGGCATTTAGGAAACTTCTATTCTTTCATCCCCTGTCATGTATACTTAACTCATTTGAAATTCTAATCTTGTTGTCTTATTCTCTCACAGATGGTGAGGACTCGTTCATCCGCGACCGAAGATCAGGAGCCTTTACCTGCTACCCCACTTGCTGTTAGGGGCAATGTATGAGGTAGAGGCAGGGGGAGAGGTCGCAGTAGAGGCAGTGTGGCAGCACCTGTTATGGGTCAAGTACCGAACTCCGCTCAGGGTCCTACTAGAGCAGTATCTCCCGACCCAAAGGTGGCTCACGGGGATAAGCCAGTTCACGTTGAGGAGTATGGAACAGCTCAGGTTCCACCTGGTTTCATCACTACTCCAGTACTTCAGGATACTTTAGTTCATATGTTGGGATTTCTTGAGGGGATGGCTCAGGCGGGCATATTACCTGTTGCCTCCGATGGTTCACAGGCTCGTGTTGGAGGTCAGATTCCAGACCAGATGGTTGCTCCAGGGTTTCAGACTTCAGGCACTCAGCCAGCTACTGCTGTAGCTCCCTTTTTAGATGGTGGAGTATTTTCAGGTATTACATCGCATATGGCCAATAGGCCTGTCATGACTGTGGATGAGCAGAAGATGTTTGGGAGGTTCCGGATGATGAATCCTCCGACCTATACTGGTGATTTAAGTGAGGATGCGTATGAGCTCATAGTCAGCTATCATGAGAGGTTGCACAACTTGGTATTAGTAGAGTCTCACGGAGTTGACTACACAACATTTCAGATGACCGGTCCTGCCAAACAATGGTGGAGAGATTATATTAATAGTAGGCCAGATGGATCATCTCCACTTTTATGGGCTCAGTTTACTCATGTGTTTCTGGATAAGTTTGTTCCACGCAGTGAGAGGGAGCAAAAGAGGGATGAGTTTGAAAAACTAGAGCAAGGGGTATGTTAGTTGCCGAGTATGAGAGTAAATTCCATGCATTGGCTATATACGCATTGGTGATACTTCCTACCGAGACTGAGAGAGTGAGGAGATTTGTTAAGGGGTTGATTATTCCGATTCGTATGGGTATTTCTCAGGTTGCTACATCCGGGACTATATTTCAGAAGGTAGTAGATGCTGCCAAGGAGGTTGAGATGATTCGGCGTGAGAGATTTGAGTAGCGTGAGGGCAAGAGGGCTCGTTATTCAGTCAATTATGGTCATGCTCCACCTAGAAGCCGAGGTTACTCAGGGAGGGGTTATCACCCTCAGTCGAGTAAACCCATTCATGTCGCTATGCCAACATCTGAGGGATGTAATAAATCTCGTGGTCTTATTTCGTAACCTTGTTTTCCCCCTCCAATTAGTGAGAAAGGAATAATGTCAACTTCACGTACTCGTCTAAAACATTCTGGTAATGGAAGTTATCACTCAATTCTATAAACTCTTGCAGGTGCTTATGTGGGTCTTCATGCGGTTTACCCTCATATTAATATGTCCTACACTAGACATACTGTGCCCTCTTTAAGTTTAAAGATTCCTGTAATTGCTGGTTTGACTATAGCCTTGGAGGAATTCACACGATTTGGCCTAGAAAAGTTAAGCATAGAGATCCGCCCCTGCATCTCAACAGGATGTTGTACTTTATTCAGATTCAGGTTTTGGTTTACTTTGTCTTCCATAATTTTAAACCTTCTAACCTTGTAACGACCCGTTAGGTCATTTTGAGCACTAAAAATTAATTTGCATAGAAGGTCCTTCCCAAAAATCCTTTACGAGAGTTTTGAACTATTTGTTTAGTTACGGTTATTTAATTAATGAGTGATTTTAAATAATTAAATTAGTTAGTGATTAATTGGCCGAGTCCATAACTTATTTAATACCGTATGTCACTTGGCCCATTGTAATAATAAATTAGAGTTAAATTAGATGGGGATTAAAAATATATCTTCCTTATCTAAGTCATTGCACAAACAGTTGCGCGTTGTATCACGAACTGCAAGAGGGGGGAGACGTGAGTGTTTCGGCCTTCAGGTATGAGATTTTGGTTAAGTCACTAGAATTGAACTTGATTCATTGGGATGAATACCTCTTTGATTATAATAATATTGTTTTGTGGAAGAAAGTAACACCAATTATTTACTTGGTCACCTCTGTGACGTTACTTTCCATTAGGGCTAGGAGATTTTCTATTATTGAGTTAATACATCAAATTCTTCTTCCAGTGAGATGTCTTATAATCTTTGGCTAGTCATAATAATTGAGGTTGCTTAAATTTTTCACGGGTTGGAGCCTATTTCGCCATTATAAAACTTTTAGGGTTGCAACAACGTGGTATAGTAGATAAGATTTAGTGGGTGAGGTGGTTCATGGTTTTTTTAAAGAAACAACACACGAGTTGTTGTATATATGCATCTTCTTTATGTTTGAACATTCCAGGAACCTTGTTACAATGCCAATATACTTGGGGAAAATTCTGATTTTTGTTGATGGAATCGGTAATGTTAATTAATATGAAAATTTAATGGTGTCTATCATTGATTAATAATGACAAAATTATGACAGACTTGGACAATTCACAAGGAGTGGAGTCAATTTTAGCTACTGCCTAAGCTAAATGGTCTAGGTAATTTTCTTAAAGGCTATTTTGAATCACTGTTCAGTTCATACATATATACATATATATTTCTCTTTTTCCTTAACGAATTTTATATGCAAATATTTGTTAATTGTATGGTTGTTATTCGACTACAAGAATAGGGAAGCATCGGGTTTATATGATTGGATTTGAGTAGGTGATTTTAGGGGTCAGTCTAGACTTAGAGCATTATAAATATCTACGAACTCGTTTACTTACGAATAATGTATGTTTGATAGAGTGGGAACGTTCTGAAGCTTTACGAAAGGGAAAGGCAAAGTCCTGAGAGTTTGTGATGCGTTATTCTGCATTCGAGGTATGTTAAGACTTTCTAGACTTCGTTGAAGGATTGTTTGATAATAAAAGATTAAAATCTTAAAATAGAGAATGGGTAAGGGCGAAAGATGGGGGTCTCGTACCCGTGGTGTGACGGGCATTGGTACGAGCACCGGTGTTATGGAAGGGAAAGTTTATTACTATATAATACATGGGCATTAGTTGATGCATTGTTGACTTGGTTGATTTCTTTGTGTGTGTCACGACCCAACTACCGGGCCGTGCGGGCACCTACTCTAATCCACCTAGATAGGAGAACCCTTACCATCCGAACCAACAGGCAATGCGGAAAAGAAAATACACCATTAAATAAGTCCTTTAAATACACGAAAAGTCCCTTGTACAAATAGTTTAGAAAAATAAACGACTTAAAGAATTTGCGAAAAACATTTACAATATGAAACAACCTCCCCAGAACCTAGTCTATGCCGGTACAAGAGCTTCTACAAGATGAGTATATGACATAAGATGACACAACTCCCACCATAGAAGGAAAGTAGGAGTTGCTGGAAGATCACCGCAATCCTGAACCTGTGAAACATCACCAATCCTGTAACCAAACTATACTAAAAAAGGTATAGAAAGAGTAGAATCAGTACAAACACACGTACTGGTAGGCATCATCGGCTGACCCGAATTCACTCCTACCATCATATAAAAATCAAGATAAAATGCATAAGGTAAATACTTCACCCCTTTCAACATCACTTTTATCAATCCCCCCTTTCGGAACCGACCATCCTAACCTTTAGATTTACCAAGTCACCTTGCCACATAAACTTCCCAAGTCACCTTGACACCTAGACTTCCCAAGTCACCTTGACACCTAGACTTCCTAAGTCACCTTGACACCTAGACTTCCCAAGTCACCTCCTTGATTAAATATTCAGACTTAACCCGGCTAACTGCCCAACCAAACCACTTATAACCGTAGTATAGTTACCAGTGTCTGGACCCTTTGCGAACCTCTAGGACAACTTTCCATCCTGGTTACAACAATCAACAACTATGACCTCAGACTTTCAGTCTTACTCCCAATTTACCAATCACATGGAATTCACCTAACAACCATTGACACATTCAACAACAACAACAAAGTCATATCTAAATCCCTCTCTAATCTCGAAACCCGGACCCTCCAAGGATCCTCTAACCACACCTAAGTGTTCAACAAGCTACCCGGTCTACGCCAAGATCCACCCTTAGCTTGTTAACCACAAATAATTCCTAACCGCCATTAGTACACTTAATGACAACAATTTGTGAACTTATAACCTCTTTTACATAGCCCGGACCCACCCGGATCCCCCTAACACATCTAGGTGTTAACATGGAAAACCCGGTCTATACCAAGACCAACTAATAATTAACATAATAACCTGGCCTACACCAAGACCAACCGATAACATAATATAACCACCCGTCCTACACCAAGACCAAACCCATAATAAAATATAACAACCCGGCCTATACCAGGACCAAACTAACAATATAATAATCCGACCTACACCAAGACCAAAATAATAACATAATATAACCACCCGGCCTACACCAAGACCAAACCTACAATATAATATAACAACCCGGCCTAAACCAAGACAAAACTAACAATATAATAACCTAGCCTACACCAAGACCAAAATGATAACATAATATAACCACCCGGCCTACACCAAGACCAAACTCACAATACAATAACCCGGCCTACACCAAGACCAAACTAACAATATAATATAATAACCCGGCCTATACCAAGACCAAACTCACAATATAATATCCCGGCTTACACCAAGACCAAATATAACAGAATATCTGGCCTCTCACGGACCATAAGCAATTATCATATTTCAATAAAATAGCCCACTCCACTCACGGAACTAATAATAGTTAATGAAACACAACAATACAATGCAATGATGCAACAAAAGTAACTCGTACCAGGCGTGATACCCGAGCCAATTATTAGTATATCTTGTACCAGGCGTGGTACCCGAGCCAACCGTTAGTATATTTCATACTAGGCGTGGTACCTGAGCCAACCATTTGTTATACTTATACCAGGCGTGGCACCCGTGCCAACCGTTAGTATACCTGTACCAGGCGTGGTACCCGAGCCAACCGAATGTCAACAATTCACAGTCAAAAAATGAACACACAACTTGTAAACCAACAAGTGACAAACCGTTCAACTCACAGAATGTAAGACAGGACCCTTAGACATTCTACACAATTTCATCTAAGCAACGCAATTCACACAAACACTTAGATAGGAGTACAAAACATACAACATTCACAGGAGTCATGAGCCATCACCTACCCCATTCCGCGTACACTATGAATTATCAAATCTCGTCCAAAGACTAACCCTGGTTCGCCCTTTTTAAACATGCAGTTAATTATATTTATTCCTAACCCTCTTCCAAGGACCAAATACAACCTGGGAAAACCCTTCCCAGCCTTAGAACATAATCAAACAATTATCCAAATTATACCAATTAGTTCGGAACTTCCGTTCCTTACACATTTGTTAATTACTAACCCTTTTTCGATTCCCCAAACCTTCCGATATTCTAGTTCCCTCATTTTATTAGCAAAAACACACAATTTAAGCAATGCCTAGAATATCACCACACCCTATTCCCATTCTATCATTTCCAAAGAAATCCAACAATTCAACAACTTCCTCCAGACTCCGTGCCTGAAGGCCTAACCATGGATTCTCCCTTTCATTTTATACAATAATACGAAAATGAAAGTGGTCAATCTACTCTTGGAAGAAACCTAGCCTACCTGGATGCCGAGCATCTGTTCCATACCCTTTCTGGCTCCGTGAAGTCGTGCCCTAACGATTCTGCAGGCCCGAATCTATGGTTTTGCATCCCTTTTACCGAAATTCCTCCTCCCCATGGCTCTCAAGCCTTCGAGCAGCCTAGGAGGGTTCTTGGAGTAACCCACGTCTGTTTTTGGGGACTGAATGGGAGAGAATGAAATTAAAAGCCTATTTTCTTGGTTTTCTAATCCCGTCGCTCCTCTATAGCGGTTCCTGCTCTGCTATAGCGGTCCCGCTATAGTGGTCTTAAGCGGTGTTGACCGCCTTGACCACCGCTATAGCGGTATTTTCCACCGCTATAGTGGAGGCCGCTACCGCGGACGGTTCCGCTTATCATGGACAAAATGTCCAGAAATCTCCCAATTTTGGCCATTTTATGACTCACTTATTTTTCCGACCTTCCGGAATAACCCCTTCACATCAACCTCAATTTCGGGAGTTCTGCTTGCCCGAATTCGATTCCAAAAAGTTCCCCGGACTTCTCTATGTCTTAGCTACAAGGAAAACTATCTCGAAATAAGACATTTAACCCAATCCTTACCCGGATTGTCCTAGACCATACCTCGCTCCAAAACCGGCCGAGACTAGCCTAGCCAAGAATTTTCAACTCCTAAACCTGGAATTTTTCTAACCCAAAACTTGGCATGAATGGTTTACCTATAACGACAAACCCGGTTATTACAACAGATACCAATTTACCCATCATTCATCCCCGAATAATCTCTAAGGCATAGGGAAAGGACAAGCTCATCCCTCGATCTCAATGCTCTATTCTGATAGCGTAAATATAACCTTACGCAAACCACCAAAATTTCCCAATCCCTTGGTATACCCAACTCAACCCAAAATTTAACTCACTTCCTCTCTATCAAGGAATTCCTTCCTTTGAGCCGCACAAGCAAACTAGATTACCCTTCCTCGAGTGCCCAAGAAATCTGGTGCCTCATCAAAACACCGGAGCAAAAGAAACTCAACTAACAAACAAACAGTTTTTCCTTGCCAAGGGGACTAGATCCCACTATGGCGATCCCTTTCCAACTATACCCGGAGTTCTGTTAGCCCAAACTCCAATCCGGAATCTTCCTACGGGGTACTATGCCCTCACCTATCATAATGTCACCTTACTCCTATCAACACTATGCACCGAGATACCACGTATCTCTAAATCATGCAACCACAAAAATTCTATTGGAATTCATCCTGGCTTGAGGTTTTGTCAACTCTCGTCTTAGGGGAAATTCTATCCGGGCACTTACACCCCAACCAATGCTATGGCGAGCACACCCTCACCACTAAGGATCATCAATAATAAAACAAGTCAATAATTTCCCCCACAATACAAGCCCATGAGCAGTGTCCCACACTACTCAGTCAATCACGGGTCATTTGTCAAATTCTACATGAGTGACTATACCCACCGATGGTCAATAATAATTTTACCAATACCCTGGGCTACCATATCTACCCTTTCATTTTTATCGCACATGGGTGCTAACTTCCCGACAAATACCTTATATGCATACTACATTAGCTATCTGGATGATTTTCTTGCTTCACATAGCAACTTATAATGTAACCATTGCCTTTAGATGCCCCGGGAATGAAATGAAAAACAAGGGAAAGCAGGGCAGGCACTCTGCCCCGTGCCCTTTCGCTGTGGCGGTAAAAATTCCGCTATAGTAGGATCGCCGTAGCGGTCTAGTTCCGCTATGGCGGTCTAGTTCCGCTATGGCGGTCCCGACGGTAACAACCCAAAAATTCAAAATTTCCAGCAAGTGTATCCTTCCCCTTCCCCAGTTACCATTGTCTAGTCCTGTAAATCCTGCCATGGTATTAAACCACCCTTAAGACCATTCCTGGCATCAAACACATCATAATCCAGCATAAAAATATTATCAATTACAAAGAATTAACACCAGACAATTGTTCCCAACAATATCCTCTCGCCATTATGCACTAATGACTCCCTTGTTCCCATGGTTGCCAACCAAGTCCCAACTGCCCTGAAACCGAAGCTTCCCTACAGTCACAGTTCCCAAATCCCTTATCATCTTAACCAATGATAAGCCCTTTTTCAAAAATGGGGTACCACTTTTAAATCAAGACTTTTAACAGCTTATAACAACCTAAGGTACACAGAACTTTCAACTTAATGACCCTCTGCAGACTCAACATGCACGACAAACAATAATTTACACACATTTTAAGTAAGTCACACGCAAAACAAGTAACATAATTTACTCTCTATTCGTCCCATGGATGACCATTAGCCGATCATCCATGTCTTACCATAACTCCCGCTATTAAGAAATAATAGCCCTTGTCCCTGGTACTTATTCACATACCAACCACTTGAAACCTGAGTTCCCACAAGTATATATATCATTTTCCCTTATCATTTTTACCAATGATAAGACCCTGCCCTACATTTAGCATACGGTTTTCCACTTGAATTATAAAACAAGAACTCTTTCAATCATTAACACATAACCAAGTTAAGACTCCTTGTTAACCACAAATTTCAAAGTAACTCAAGTAACTACACACCACACAATCGCGGTCATCCTAATAATGCAATGCATACAATCACGAGTCTCAAGCTCTAACACTCAATCAAACTAGTTTTCATCACCTTTCATTTGCTTCATGGATGACCGTTAGCCAATTCATCCATCCTTTACATAGCCTTCCAGGCCAGATACCAATTGCAACCTTCCCGGTTCCAATTTTCCTTGCTTGTTTGTTGTACCTGGAGTCCAATGACATCCTTCACCTTGTTGAGATACCAATTGGAATCGAGAGATACCAATTGGACTCAACCCATACAAGCAAGTAACGAAACCGCATGAAAAGGAATGAAAGAAGAGAAGTGTTTCCTAGAATGCTTCATAGCTTCCCTAGGATTAGATGTGGACTTCAACACACCAATCTGCGGGACTCTATTCAGCATTTTGCTCTTGTACTGGGAGACCAGTAACCTGGGCTATGATACCATTTGTCATGACTCAACTACCAGGCCGTGCGGGCACCTATTCTAATCCACCTAGATAGGAGAACGCTTACCACCCGAACCAACATGCAATGTGGAAAAGAAAATAAACTATTAATAAGTCACTTAAATACACGAGAAATCCTTTTTACAAATAGTTTAGAAAAATAAACGACTTAAAGAATATGTAAAAAAATTTACAATATGAAACAACCTCCCCAGAATCTAGTCTAAGCCGGTACAAGAGTTTCTACAAGATGAGTATATGACATAAGATGACACAACTCCCACCATAGAAAGAAAGTAGGATCTGCTGAAGATCACCGCAACCCTGAACCTGTGAAACATCACCAATCCTACAACCAGACTATACCCAAAAAGGTATAGCAAGAGTAGAGTCAGTACAAACACACGTATTGGTAGGCATCATCGGCTGACTCGAATTCACTCCTACCATCATATAAAAATCAAGATAAAATGCACAAGGTAAATACTTCACCCCTTTCAATATCACTTTTATCAATCCCCCCTTTCGGAACTGACCATCCTAAACTTTAGATTTACCAAGTCACCTTGCCACCTAGACTTCCCATGTCACCTTGACACCTAGACTTCCCAAGTCACCTCCTTGACTAAATATTCAGACTTAACCCGGCTAACTACCCAACCAAACCACTTATACCCGTAGTATAGTTACCAATGTTCGGACCCTTTACGAACCTCTAGGACAACTTTCCATCCTAGTTACAACAACCATCAACTACCACCTCAGACTTTCAGTCTTACTCCCAATTTACCAATCACATGGAATTCACCTAACAACCATTGACACATTCAATAACAACAACAAAGTCATATCTAAATCCCTCTCTAATCTCAAAACCCGGACCCTCCAAGGATCCTCTAACCACACCTAAGTGTTCAACAAGCTACCCGGTCTACGCCAAGACCCACCCTTAGCTTGTTAACCACAAATAATTCCTAACCACCATTAGTACACTTAATGAAATCAAGTTTGTGAACTTATAACCTCTTTTACATAGCCCGGACCCACCCGGATCCCCCTAACACATCTAGGTGTTAACATGGAAAACCCGGTCTACACCAAGACCAACTAATAATTAACATAATAACCTGGCCTACACCAAGACCAACCGATAACATAATATAACCACCCGGCCTACACCAAGACCAAACCCATAATAACATATAATAACTCGGCCTACACCAAGACCAAACTCACAATAAAATAACCCGGTCTACACCAAGACCAAACTCATAATATAATATAACAAACCGGCCTATACCAAGGCCAAACTCATAATATAATAACTCGGCCTATACCAAGACCAAATATAACAGAATTCCCAGCCTCTCACGGACCACAAGCAATTATCATATTTCAATAAAACACCCTGGTCCACTCACGGAACCAATAACAGTTAATGCAACACAATGATAAAATACAATAGTGCAACAAAAGTAACCCATACTAGGCGTGGTACCCGATCCAACCGTTAGTATATCTCGCACCAGGCGTGGTACCCGAACTAACCATTAGTATATTTTGTACCAGGCGTGGTACCTGAGCCAACTATTTGTTATACCTATACCAGGCGTGGTACCCGTACCAACCGTAAGTATACCTGTACCAGGCGTGGTACCCAAGCCAACTGAATGTCAACAGTTCACAGTCAAATAATGAACACACAACTTGTAAACCAACAAGTGACAAACCGTTCAACTCACAGACTGTAAGACATGACCCTTAGACATTCTACACAATTTTATCTAAGCAATGCAATTCACACAAACACTTAGATAAGAGTACAAAACATACAACATTCACAGGAGTCATGAGCCATCACCTACCCCATTCCGGGTACACTATGAACCGTCAAATCCCGTCCAAAGACTAACCCCAGTTTGCCCTTTTTAAACATGCAGTTAATTACATTTATTCCTGACCCTCTTTCTAGGACCAAATACAACATGGGAAAACCCTTCCCAGCCTTAGAACACAACCAAACAATTATCCAAATTATACCAATTAGTTCAGAACTTCCGTTCCTTACACATTTGTTAATTACTAACCCTTTTTTGGTTCCCCGAACCTTCTGATATTCTAGTTCCCGCATTTTATTAGAAAAAACACATAATTTAAGCAATGCCTAGAATATCACCACACCCTATTCCCATTCTATCATTTCCAAAGAAATTCAACAATTCAACAACTTCCTCCAGACTCCGTTCCCGAAGGCCTAACCATGGATTCTCCCTTTCATTCCATACAATAATACGAATATAAAAGCGGTCAATCTACTCTTGGAAGAAACCTAGCCTACCTGGATGCCGAGCAGCTGTTCCATGCCCTTTCTAGCTCTGTGAAGGTGTTCCTTGATGATTTTGCAGGCCCAAATCCGTGGTTTTGCATCCCTTTTACCAAAATTTCTCCTCCCCATGGCTCTCAAGCCTTAGAGCAACCTAGTAGGGTTCTTGGAGTAACCCTTATCTGTTTTTGGGGGATGAATGGGAGAGAATGAAATTAAAAGCCCATTTTCTTGGTTTTCTAATCCCGTCGCTCCGCTATAGCAGTCCCTGCTCTTCTATAGCGGTCCCGCTATTGCGGACAACTCACGCTATAGCGGTCTTAAGAGGTGTTAACTGCCTTGACCACCGCTATAGCGGTATTGTCCACCGCTATAGCAGAGACCGCTACAACGGATAGTTGTGCTTGTTACGGATAGAATATTCAGAAATCTCCCGGTTTTCGTCATTTTATGACACACTTATTTTCTCGACATTTTGGAACAACCCCTTCATGTCAACCTCGATTTCAGGAGTTCTACTTACCCGACTTTGATTCCAAAAAGTCCCCCAGACTCCTCTATGTCTTAGCTACAAGTAAAGCTAGATCAAAACAAGACATTTAACCCAATCCTTACCCAGATTTTCCTAGACCATACCTGGCTCCAAAGCTGACCGAGACTAGCCTAGCCTAGAATATTCAATTCACAAACCCAAAATTTTTCTAACCCAAAACTTGGCATGAATGGTTTACCCTTAACAACGAACCCGGTCATTACAGTGTGTTCATGGTTCTCCACTTAATTCATATATTCGTGATAGTCGAGGTGAATGTATTTCATGTCAGTTATTTGATTAAATGAGATGCATCATCATCTCTTATTCTATTGATATTATATCGTGCACATGCATTGGCATTGAGTTTGAGTGTGAGTAAAGGTGGGGAACGTGGAGATCATCCATGTTGCGATGGTTCTATGATTATGAGTTGGGCACGTAAAGATCGTCCGTGCTGGAGATTGATTGATTTGTGATTGCACGTAGAGATCGTCCGTGCTAGTATATAGACCTCGCGAGTCCCCCATGGGTCACGAACTCTTGAGGTATTGCCGAGGAGTATCATGTATATACGATTGAGATATTACTGGGCATTTGAGGCATATCATCGCATTATATTGCATTGCATCACATTACATCCTTCATACTTACGTGACTATGTGCTTAATTAATGTTTGAATCTTTCGTGGCAATTGATTATCCCTGATTTAGTGAAAACTTTATTGTAGAATATAGAGTAGACTTGTAACTTTGATAATGATTTCTTACATGAATCCTGTCACTACTTCTTCATTGTCGGTCTATGATACATACTGGGTACACGTGGTTTTGTACTCATACTACGCTTGCTGCACTCTTTTATGGTGAAGATCCAGTTCTGAACACTAGCAAATCTCGTGGAGCTTCCTGAGTCCGAGCTTGGATTATCTTGGAGTTGTGGTGATCTGCTTGGCTGTTTTGTAGCCCACACCTTCACCTATCTTTTTTTTATTGTTTAGTGGTCAGACATAGTATTTGCATTCAGACTTGTCATTTTAGTTTTCACACTTGAATCGTATTGTAGAAGCTCTTGTACTTATGACACCAAATCTTGGGTGGTATTTTTGTCTTCCACACTTATTTCGAAGGACTTCTTATTTAGTTTGTCTATTTACTTTTTCATTCAATTATTTAATTGTATTCGTAAGAGTTATTGGATTGGCTTACCTATCGGTTGGGAACATAGGTGCCTTCACGACTTGTGATTTTGGGTCGTAACAAACCTTTCTTTCAATTTCAGGTTCAAAGGGAATCAAGGAACTGCCTTAACTTCGAGTATTGGGCATAAACTACCTAAAACTTGTAATGTCACAAAAATAACAACTAAAGATAAAAACTGAATAAAATACTAGACACTCAAAATAGTGTATCAATTTCTAACAAATCCCCAACAATGATGACAAAAACTTATTGCGTCCGTAAGTATATATAGACTGAAAAGTAATATAGGACTTGTAAGTCTAGATATTAATTCCACAGAGATTTGATAAATTAATTAACTAGGTTGAATTCTTATAGTTGCTATTTAGTAAGAAACAAATAATAAAGAGTGATTTTGTGTTTTAAAAGTAAATTTGAGTAAGTCGTAGATTATTGATTTGAAATTCAGATTAGAGGGATGATCTAGGATTATGGTATTTTGACAATCCAGTTAAGTCTTCAAATTATACGTTTAGTTGATTTCCTGAGTTACTAGTTGTGGGTTGATATTTTCAATGTTGAGCGTCTTTCCAAACTGCCTCTATGCCTACTTGAGTATTCCTAATACTTATATTTCTATGGTTGTCGGTCGATAGTGACATGCATATGATTTCTCTTCCATATCAACTAAACAAGGCTAACAAGTATATTTCTATCCACGTTAGCGAATTGTCCAACCTTCCCAATAGAGTTCATGATCAAGCCCTATCTTTCCTTGTAGCGTACGTAATATTTCTATTCCTAGTTCAAACTAAACACCATAGATAATGTTTGGTAGGTTGTCAAGCCTCCAAACAATTATGATCAAGAGAATATAAATATCTCAATAAAATAATGAAAATTAAACCAAACAATATGATATTCAAACCACAACTTTCATGTTTTTAACCATAATCCAATATACTATGAGTTTAGCTACTTATGAACTAATTACAAGATACGAATTCATAAATAGATAGAGATTCAATGATGAAAAGTAATGAAAAAATAAGAAAACCCTAAGTGTAGACCTTCCTCTCACGTTTGTATGTCTCCCTCTGCTAAAAAACTCATGAAAAATGGCTGAAAATAGTATTTATAGGGTCTTGGGGGTTTCGGGTTGGTTCTGGGTCTAAAGGATCAAACAAAGACAAAATAGGCCTGATTTTGCCTTCTGTGGAACCATGTGCGGGGCCATAGGCTTATGGGACATCCTACACGCCCCTTCTGTCCATGTATACTTCGGGGACGCCTAGGGCCTTTCCTAATATAATTCTAGATGCAAAAAATCATAGGAAAATAAGTAAGACAAGATACAAGGGTATGAATAAGAAATAGAAATAAGGGAGAATAGATTTTAGAAGAAAAAAAAGGAAAATCTAACAACCAAAATACATTAATCATTAGATTCAATCCAAGGGAGAAGAGAACGAACTCATACAATGAAAGTCTTACCAAGAATTCAAGAGGGGTTCATAAAGAGATTAAAAGGAATATCCCTAAGCTTACAAAGGAGTATTCAATATTCAAAAACTAACTAATGAAATAAACCCTAGGTTCTACTATTTATAATAGTAGACAAACTAACGTAAGCTAGTCACAATAATACCCTTGAGCTAAAAATAAAGAAAACAATGAAATTATTTTGTCTAGCCAATTAATTATTTAAAATATAATCATCTCTTGCTTGAATTTCCATTTTAGTATATTGTAGACCTTCCATGCTTCTTTTATTAATTTTCTAAGGTCTTCAAATATTTCAGATCTAGTTGACCGTCTTCATATCCATGGTGACTAATCCATATTTCATCATTTTCCCATTCTTTAAAAAAATTCATCCTCGAATTCAAATCTTACAAAATAAAAAAGGAAACAACAACTAGACAAAGATTATCATAATTTTTCAAAGTAATACCAATACAATAAGGAACATCACCGGGATTAAAAATAAACTTTAGTCCTTAACAACATCAAGAATCACTATAAGCATCCCAAAAATACCAATAAGAAATCATCATCCAAAAATGAGATCAAATTAAGCTGTAAATATAGATCACGCAAATTTTTAAAAGATTTGTCATCACATTTTAGGAAAGATGCATTGGCATAATCCAACAAGAATATATCTTCAAAAAGTGGAGTATAATAAGTAAGGAAATTAATACTCATGCTAGCATCAGTTACTTCACTTTCATTTGTAGGCTCATTATTATCTTCCCCACATTGTATCCAATAGTGGATTACCATATATTTTGTAGCATTCAAAAGTTACTACATTATCAACTTTATCAAAAATATCACTACGTTCATCATTATAAATAGTCATGTTATCTTTAAATAAAATATTAACTTTAAAGAAAAAAAACAATATTTAATGAAGAATCAAAGCATCTAAATTCACTCTCAAAAAGATAAATATCTCCTTTCACAAGATTATTCATGATATGATCTCTATGAGTGATACAAGAGATAGGATCAACAACACTATGCATACTCCAAGAGTCACTTGTTCGGCCTTCTAACTCATTAGATCTTACATTACTAGTTGACAATAATTTAAGCTCACAAGAATCAATAATTTCGATCTCACACTTTAACTCAACTAATGAAGTAAAGTCAAAATACAATAAACCATTACTACTTTTAAAATGATACACATTACCACCAACATCATATATACCATCAAATAAAATCTAAGTAGAATCAAGAAACTCATTTTTATCTTTATCAAATAAATGTGGAGTGTCATACTCAAAATCTTCATTCTTTTCAAAATAACCAACTACATTTTCAACACCAACTTGAGGTTCACTAAATATTTCATAAGTCTCCTCAACTAGTGGCATGTCAACACAAACAAGTTGGCTATAACAAATAATTTCAAAAGAAGCATATTTTTTAAATTCATGCATATCACAGAGTGATTCCTCAATACCGCCATCATCAATAAGAGTATTTTTATCACGCCCCGAGGCTACTCCCTAGATGCGACACTGTGCTTAGTATCATGAGTGATCCCAAGCTAACCCATGGTCTGGCATAACTAGGCATTTTAAAACAAATACAAACTATGCGAAAGCTAAGCTGTTTGAAATAATTAAGTTGGAAAAATAATCCAAGCATCTCTGAATATATGAATATATAAGAATGTAGTAAGTCTGAAAGTAAAACTGACAACCCAAAAGCTGATTCTAGTTCTATGTATGAAAGCCTCTAACTAAAGTGAGTTGTTGGGACAAGCTGCCAGCTAACTCTAAAAGTTTAAAAACTGAAATATAAAACTTAAGTAGATAAGCATAACTATTGTCCTCAAGCTATGAGGACTCACCAATGAGCTGCTGAGTAGGGACTGAAAAATCGCACTAATCGCTGCCTGGATGCTGAGCACCTGAACCTACATCATGATAAGAAATAGCACAAAAGTATGCGTTAGTACTTCGAATGTACTGAGCATGCAGGATATATGCAAAACTGTAAACATGAATACTAAACATGGAAAATATACTGAAGCATGAACTGAGAGATAAACTGAATGCAATGACCAAGTATTTAACATGATCTATAACATGCTGAACTAAACTGAATAACTAAAAAACTGAATACAAGGTCAATGCACTGTTGAGTTTGACTATAGGAGCTATTATTAACCGACATACCCCAAGCTGAGCTAACTTTGGGGCTAACCTGTAACCCTGGCTGGGAGGGTGTTCATACCTTGTCAATGGTACAAACAAATCTGATGTAGATCCACTAAACTGATGTCCACAAGGGACAAAGGTGTCAAGCCTAATCGACGGGTGACCCCTTTAGAACCTACGATGGTGTCGTAGTTTTGGGACTTAGGGACTTCTACTAAAAGTCTCAGCCTAAACTGACGGGTGAGCCTTCATCTCTGTGTCTGCTCAGTGCTGAGCCTACACCCAAAAGAATGTACAAGCAATGAATGCAACTGATATATTTATATACTGGATAGCTCAAATACTGATAATATCTGCGAATGCATAATAATACTGAAATTGATGGAATTTGAATCATAAAGCATAACTGACTGAATTATCTAACTAGCAAGTATGAGTTTTTAGTATTGAAATTAATACATGCTAGGGTTACTGAATACTGAGCTTATGACTATCCTAGGTTCCCAAGACACAAGTAAGAAATCTCATGTACAAGTATAGAAACTGAAATACATTGAATTCATGGAATTTAAGAACACTAGGTCTGGAGAACTAACTGAAATTTAAAGAAACTAGACTGTATCTAAGGACTCTATGGGTGAAAGGAACCCACTGATGAAATCTCACATACTTGGAAGAAGATTCTATGGGAGAAATCTTGGATTTTTACTTGACCCTTGAAGAGAACACTTCTGCTTGCTCTTGAGAGAAAAGACGATCCTCTTCTCCTAATTTCTTCTAAGTGCCGATTAGTTTTGGTAGAATGGGGAAATAAGAGTAAAAATCCCTTTAATTACCCATAAAACAACTTAGGGTCAGAGTAAAGGGGTAGGGAAAAGACTGGAATGCCCCTAACATAAAAAGGAAATTTTTTGCAGAAGTTTTTTCCATCGGATGGCATGGATGGGGCTGGGTCACTAGTTCTTTTTTATGGTAGAGTCGACGATTTATGGTGGCTCCCACGCTTGTCGCCTTTTTCCATCATGATAAGGACATGGTTTAAAGCTGCTAGATCATTCCAACGGCGAGTTCACAGCCCGTCGGACTTCCAACGCCCATGGTGATTACCTATCGGGGCTAAGTTTGGTTGAGTTTCTTCCACAGTTGGCCTGGCGGGATGTCGTGCCTGGCATGGCCCGTGATGCGTGCCCATGAATCCTGACAATTGCAGAATTTTTCCTATGTTTCTAAGGTTTCTAAGTTTTAATGCTGGTATGAATTCTGGGGTGTTATAATATCTCCCACTTGGGATCATTCATCCTTAAATGAAGACTAAACAAGTTGGATTTGGAGGAAAAGAGCTGCAATCCCTACTAATTGAGTACTAAGAGCTGATGTCTAACTGAATTAAGTCCTAAGGACATAAAAGTATGTTGAGAATGTGAGAAGAGATGAGGAAACATGATACTGAGGCTGAAATGCATATGAGTAAACTGAAAGACTAGAGAGGATCTATTACCTTAAGCTGAAGCTGAATCGAAAGGAAAGAGGTGAGGGTACTTGGCCATCATGGAAACTTTTACTTCCCAAGTAGCTCCCTCAACTGCCTGATTCCTCCAAAGTACTTTCACTGAAGCGACCTCCTTATTTCTTAACCTACAAACCTGACGGTCAAGAATCTCAACTTGGACCTCTTTATAAGTGAGGCTATCATTCACAGCCACACTCTTTAATGGCACAATCTTTGTAGGATCACCAACACACTTTTTTAGCAAGGACACATGGAAAACTGGATGAACCACTGCTAGTTCAGCTAGCAACTCTAACTCGTAGGCCATATTACCAACCCTTTTCAAGATTTTGTAAGGAACTACATATTTGGGGCTGAGCTTCCCTTTCTTTCCAAATCTCATCACACCCTTCATAGGTGACACCTTCAGGAAGATCCAATCATCGATCTTGAACTCTAAGTCCCTCCTCCTCATATCTGCATAGGACTTCTGATGAATCTGAAAAGTCCTCAACCATTCCCTAATAAGCTTAAATTTCTCCATAGCTTCATGAACTGAACCTGGCCTAATCAAGGATGCTTCACCTACTTTAAACCAACCAACTGATGACCTGCACCTACGCCCTTAAAGTGCCTCATACAGGGCCATCTAAATGCTGGAATAAAAGCTGTTATTGTATACGAACTCTATAAGAGGTAAGTGATCATCCCAACTACCTTTGAAATCGATCATATAAGCTCTCAACATGTCCTCTAAGGTCTAAATAGTATGCTCTGCCTGACTGTCTGTGGATGAAATATTGTAATGAGATTTGCCTGAGTACCAAGACCTTTTTGAAAAGACTTCAAAAAATGAGATGTAAACTGGGTTCCCCTATCTGAGATGATAGTGAAGGGAACCCCATGCAACCTGAATATCTCACAGGTGTAGAGTTTGTCATAATCCTCTGCTGAATCTGTAGTTTTAACTGCTAGAAAGTAGGCTGATTTAGTCACTCTGTCCATAATTACCCAAATGGAGTCATGCTGTCGGCGAGTGCGACGCAAACTTGTCTTGAAATCCATGTTAATCACTTCCCACTTCTAAGTAGGAATGCTAATATCTTGAGTCAAACCTTCTGGTCTCTGATGTTCTACTTTCACATGCTGATAGTCTTTACACTTAGCCACAAAATTTGTAATGTCCCTTTTCATGTCGTTCTACTAATAGACTTCCCATAGATTATGATATATCTTAGTGGCACCGGGATGAATAGGATATATGGAACTATGGGCTTTTGTCAGGATCTGCTACCTTAACTTATCCATATTAGGCACACATAAACGACCCTGGTAGTGAAGAACACCATCTCTCCCTTAGGAGAAAACCTCTACCTACTGCTGATGAACTACACCTTTTAACTGAAGTAATATAGGATCATTGTCTTGTTTCTCTTTTACCTCAACTACTAACGAAGATTCTGACCCATTTTGGACTATCATACCACTGTCTACTGTATCCGTAAGGCAAACTCCCAAGAGAGTGAGCCTATGAAAATCCTTGGCTAAATCCTTCTTCTCTTTCTCAACATGAGACACACTACCCCATGGACAGTCTGCTGAGTGCATCAACTATTATATTGGCCTTACCCGGATGGTAGAGCACATTCATATCATAGTCTTTGAGGAACTCGAGCCACCTCCTCTGATAAAGATTCAACTCCTTCTGGGTGAACACATACTAGAGGCTCTTATGATCTGTGAACACATCCACATGGACACCATACAAGTAATGTCTCCAAATCTTTAGGGAAAAAAAATTTGTTGCAAGCTCAAGGTCATGAGTCGGGTAGTTCTTCTCATGAATCTTAAGCTGTCTGGAGGCATAAGCTATGACCTTACCATGCTGCATCAAAATACAACCCAAGCCTACTCTGGATACATCACAATATACCATAAAACTATCTAAACTCTCTGGAAGAGTCAAAACAGGAGCCGTAGTCAACCTAGTCTTCAACTCTAGGAAGTTTTCTCACATTCATCTAACCATTGGAGTTAAACTTTCTTTTGAGTCAATCCGATCAATGGGGCAGCTATGGATGAAAATCCTTCAACAAACCTCCAGTAGTAACCAGCCAAACCCAAAAAGCTTCTAATGTCTGTCAGAGAGGTGGGTTTGGGCCAGTTCTTTACTACCTCTATTTTCTGTGAATCAACTCGGATACCTTCACTACACACCACGTGACCAAGAAAAGAAACTAACCTTAACCAGAATTCACACTTACTGAACTTAGCGAATAACTGGTGATCCTTGAGAGTTTGTAGAACAACCCTCAAATGGTTTGCATGTTCTTCCTTGCTTCGAGAATATACGAGTATATTATCAATGAAGACTATGTTGAACATGTCCAAACACTGCTTGAACACCCTGTTCATTAAATCCATAAAAGATGCAAGGGCATTTGTTAGTCCAAAAGACATAACTACAAATTCGTAGTGACCATACTGAGTTCTGAAGGTTGTCTTTGGAATGTCACAATCTCTGACTCTAAGCTGATGATAGCTGGATCTGAGGTCTATCTTAGAAAAATAACTGGCACCTTAAAGCTGGTTGAACAAGTCATCAATCCTGGGGATGGGATACTTATTCTTGATTATGACCTTGTTCAACTATCGATAGTCAATACACATCCTGAGAGAACCGTATTTCTTACGCATGAAAAAAATTGGAGCACCCCATGGGGAGATGATGGGTCTAATGAAGATCTTATCCATAAGGTCTTTTAGTCGTTCCTTTAATTCCCTAAGCTCAGCTGGAGTCATTCTGTAAGGTGGAATTGAGATAGGATAGGTATCTGGAAGAAGATCTATTTTGAAGTCGATTTCCCTTTCAGGAGGAACTTTGAGAAGATCTTCTGGAAACACCTTTGGGAATTAGTTAACCATTAGGACTGACTCAAGAGTTGGGGTTTCGGAGTCTGAATCCTTAACCCAAACAAGTTGATAGATATACCCTTTGGAAATCATTTTTCTGGTGTTAAGGTAAGAGATGAATCGACCTACAGGCACTGAGGTATTACCCTTCCACTCTAAGACTGGTTCATTTGGACATTGAAACTAAACAATCCTAGTTCTAAAATCAAATGAGACATAATAGGAATGTAACCAATCCATGCCTAGAATAATATCAAAATCAGTCATTTCTAACTCTATGAGATCGGCTGAGGTGACTTTCTAGGAAACTGTGATAGGGCAATTTCTGTATACCCGCCTAGCTATAACTAGGTCACCAATAGGAGTAGAGACTGAGAAGGGTTATGGGAGGATTCTAGACTGACATCAAAGCCTACTGCTATATGAAGAGTCACAAAGGAAATTGTAGCTTCAGGATCCAACAATGCATATACATCAAGATGAAAGACTCATAACGTACCCGTGACCACATCAGGATAATCCTACTATTCCTGTCGAGTCTGAAGGTCATCGAGCCTATTTTGGTGCTAACCACCACCTACACTAGAAGAGGCACCCCGCTGAGTCGGGCGACCTACTAGAGCTGCTGTAGAATTAGCCTGATTCTGTGGGCGAGTATCCCTGCCCTTCTGAGAATTCACTGGACAATCCTTCATTCTGTGGCCTGGCTTACCACACCCAAAACAATTTCTACTGCCTGCCATACATTCCCCTGGTGGTTCCTACCATACTTCCTGCAAACTAGATGAGTACGCCCACTAGTGACACTACCTTGGTACTTTGAACCTGGTTCCCTATCCCGTCGATCTTGTCTGAACTTAGGCACTGGGTGCTAGAAGAAGATGGGGCGGGAGCTGAAGATTTCTAGTCGAATTGAGAGCAGTTACCACCATTTGACCTCTACTGAGAATAGCTGAAGTCACTTGTTCTATCTCTCTTATTGTCTCCCCCACGCTCTTTGATCTTTTCCTTTTTAATTTGTTGGTGTGAGTCATCAACCTGGAGATATCCATCTCTTTTACTAGCATAGTGGTCCTGCACTCCTTGACCACATCATCAGACATACCAGACACAAACTTACTCATACGGGCTCTGGGATCTTATACCATACCCGGAGCATACTTAGACAATTGAGTAAACTTAAGAGAGTACTCCTTCACGCTCATATCATTATGCCTTAAGTTGATGAACTCTTAAACCTTGGCTTCCCAGTTCAAGTAGGAAAAACCTATCTAAACATATAGTCTTGAAGTGATTCCAATCCACTAGGCCTGTATTAGCACTTTGAGACTCCTCCCACAGCTGATACCAGGTATGATCCACTCTTTTCAGATGGTAAGCGGCTAAGTCTGCACTCTCGATCAGAGTGACACCCATATCTCTGTCACCTTCTAAATGTCCTTAAGAAATTCCTATGGATCCTCCTCAAACTTGGAACCATGGAAATCTGGTGGATTCATCTTAGTGAAATCTCAGACTCTAGCTGCTGTGGAGTTATTCTGAGGTGGGGATGGTGCCACAACCTGCTGGTTAACCTGAGCGGTCATGGCCTAAGCAAGCACCTAAAAGGCAGCCCTGAACTCTACATGAGTGACTTGCTCATTCAGAGGGTCTGCTGGAGCTGGTGATGCTTGTTGATTTCCATTTATGTTTTTGTTTCTCCTTCTGTTATCTCTTCTGAAGGACAGTTTTAGTAATGCAAAGAACATGAGTTAGAAGGAGATTAAATAGAGTTCACACTCTATAGCACGAGATGGAAAGAAAATGGGAAGTTTTCTAAAAAAACATCTTGTAGCTTCTCCCCATAAGTTTGGCTCGCTTCACACCCATGAAGAAGACTCTACTCGACGCGGCTTTCAGACACCCTAGGACACTTGAACTTGATGCTTTGATACCAAGTTTTTCATGCTCTGAGGCAATCCCCTAGATGCGATATAGTGCTTAGTGCCACGAGTGACCCCAAGCTAACCCATAGTCTGGCATAACTAGGCATTTTAAAATAAATACAAATTATTTGGAAGCTAAGATGTTTGAAATAATTAAATTGGAAAAATAATCCAAGAATCTATGAATATATAAGAATGTAGTAAGTTTGAAAGTAAAACTGACAACCTAAAAGTTGATTCTAGTTCTATGTATGAAAGCCTCTAACTGAAGTGAGTTGCTAGGACAAGCCCTTAGCTAACTCTAAATGTCTGAAAACCGAAATAGAAAATTGAAGTAGATAAGCATAACTATCATCCTCAAGCTATGAGGACTCACTAATGAGCTGGTGAATAGGGACTGGAAAATCACAGTAATCGCGGCCTGGATGCTGAGCGCCTGAACCTACATCATGATAAGATGTAGCACAAAAGTATGCATCAGTACTTCAAATATACTGAGCATGCAGGATATATGCAAAATTGTAAACATGAATACTGAACATGGAAAATGTACTGAAGCATTAATGAAGAGATAAACTGAACACAATGACCAAGTATTTAACATGAGCTATAACATGCTGAACTGAACTGAATAACTGAAAAACTTAATATAAGGTCATATGCACTGCTGAGTATGACTGTGGGAGCTACTATTAACCGACCTATCTCAAGCTGATCTAACTTTGGGGCCAACCTGTAACCCTGACTGGGAGAGTGTTCATACCTTGCCAAGGGTACAAACAAATCTGACGTGGATCCACTAAACTGATGTCCACAAGGGACAAGGATGTCAAGCCTAATCTGATGGGTGACCCTTTTAGAACCTATGGTGGCTCCATAGTTCTGGGACTTAAGGACTTTTACTAAAGGTCTCAGCCTAAACTGATAGGTGAGCCTTCATCCCTGTGTTCGCTCAGTGCTGAGCCTACTTCCAATGGAGTGTACAAGCAATGAATGCAACTGATATATATATATATATATATATATATATATATATATATATATATATATATATACTGGATAGCTCAAATATTGATAACATCTGTAAATGCACAATAATACTGAAACTGATGGCATTCGAATCATAAAGCATAACTGACTGAATTATTTGACTAGCAAGTATGAGTTTTTAGTATTGAAATTAATACATGCTAGGGTTATTGAATACTGAGCTTATGACTATCCTAGGTTCCTCAGAAATAGGTAAGAAATCTCATGTACAAGCATAGAAACTGAAATACTTTGAATTCATGGAATTTAAGAACCCTAGGTCTGAAGAACTAAATCTGAAGAAACTAGACTGTATCTAGGGACTCAATGGGTGAAAGGAACCCACTGATGAAATCCCACATACCTGGATGAAGATTCTATGGAAGAACTCTTGGATTTTTACTTGACCCTTGAAGAGAACTCTTCTGCTTGTTCTTGAGAGAAAAGACGCTCCTCTTCTCTTAATTTCTTCTAAGTGCCAATTAGTTTTTGTAAAATGGGGAAATAAAAGTAAAAATCCCTCTAATTACCCATAAAACAACTTAGGGTCAGAGTTAAAGGGGTAGGGAAAATATTGGAATGCCCCTGATATAAAGAGGAAATTTTTTGCAGAAATATTTTCCATCGGACGGGCTACCTGACGGGCGTCATGCCTGTGATGGCCCGTCGGACCTGGTCATCGAAGAGGGCATGGCTGGGGCTGGGTCACTAGTTCATTTTTACGACAAAGTTGACGGCTCATGGCGGCTCCCAGGCCCGTTGCCTTTGCCTGTCGTGATAAGGACATGGCTTTAAGCTGTTAGAGCGTTCCCACGGTGAGTCCCACGGACTGTTGGACTTTTGATGCCCGTGTTGCCCATCGGGGATGAGTTTTGTTGAGATGCTTTCATGGCTGGCCTAATAGGGCTGTCGTGCCTGGCACGACCAATGGCATGTGCCCGTGGAGCCTGACAGTTGTAGAATTTTTTTAAAGTTTCTGAGGTTTCTGAGTTTTAATGCTGGTATGAATTCTGGGGTGTTACTATTCTTTTTATATAAGGAATATTCATAATTCACAATATCACATGTAATCAAATAAACTTTTTTTAATTACTTATCACAAGTGTGAACACTAGTCGCAAATACATTAAAATTAAAAGAATCATCTCAATGATTTTAACAAGTAACTTCAACTAGTGCTTTACTACAACATTCGATATCACTTTTATCATAAAGAAAAGAATTATTTTGCTCAAAAGAAGAATAACTTTCACCTAAATTAATTTTTTTTATCAAACTTACTTAATGAAAATAAAGTACTAGAGTTAGGTATTTTATCTAAAAAAGCTCTTAAAATTCTTTTTTTACCTTTGTATTTATCATTGAAGCTCACTTAAACATTTAAAGAAGTAGTGGATTCCTCAATCAATTCTTGTATCTTCAATAGTAGAAGCCTTTCCATTGTTGTTTACTTCCTGCCTTTATTTTTAAATGTATCTACAAAAGAGATATTACAACTAGAATGAAAATAAGAAATAAGCTCTCTTTTTTCTTCACTTCTCTCAATTTTCTTTCCCTCTTTCTTTTTTACTTTTCTCATTTTCGAATGCTTCTCTCTCTTCTTGTGGAAATACACTCACTACCCTCAACTCAAGCTCTTCTTTTTCCACACTCAAGTTGTCACTTATCACTCCCTTACTTCTCTCAATCTTTCCTCTCTCAACATTATTTAACATTGAACTAGATCCAAGAATTTTCTTTGAAGGATTAGGATGACTCTTCACTTCAACTTTGAACTTTACACTTTGAGAATCATCAACTTTCCTCTTCATGTTCTTTTTCTTAGCAAAGACATATTTTTCCTCAAGATTTGTCTTTCTTCTTGTCAATCTTAACAACTCCAAGTACATTTCTTTCACCTTCAAAAATGTAGATGGCACAAAGAAATACTGTTGACCTCTTAAGTTGACAAACAATTGTTAGTCTTTTTATCAAAGCAGTTAAGTCATCATTATGTTGATGCATAATATTTTTATCATAAGTAGTATATCTATTCATATTTTGTCTCAATTTTTTTGTTAAAGATCTACCACCTCCTCCTTCAACAAAAATAATAATAAGAACTACTATTATTTTTATATTTATAAATTAGAATCATAGTAAGAAGGTGAACAAGAATATTCTTCAAGAATTTTTTCATTATCATCATCAAGCTCATAATCACTTTTTTCGCTATTAGATTCATCACAAGAAGAGTATGCGAAAGAGTCATACCTTGAAGCATTACCATCTTCAAAGTCATTTGTTGAAGCATAAGAGTCTCTATACTCATATTCTTTACTATAGGATCCATAATCTTTATTTGCTCCATAATCTTCATCGCAGTAATTTTCATTATCCTCATAGTCATAATCTTCAAAATCATCATCACAAGGATCATCCAAAGTTATGAAAGACATGCTTGCAACCAAAAGAAAATAGCAACAAAGACAAAGTACCTCATAAATTTACTCCCTCACGTGTATCACTCAAAATTCGTGTATATACTCAAGGTCAAAGCTTTTAGATATCACCCAATTAATCTCACTAACTCTTGCCTTTTTTCTCTCAATTTTTTTTCTCAAATCTCTTCAAGAACCAACAACTCAATCAACTCAAAGTAAGCATTCAAGTATCGGTTCAGAGTTGAGATGATGGTTAAAGAAACAAGGACAATTAAAACTAATAGGACTTGAACCAAATAATTCATAAATAAAATAAAGAGAAAAGCAAAAATGAATTGGCATGACATATATTTAAAGAACTCAATTACTAATACAAAAGATAAGAACAAGTATCCTAAAATATTAGCAAATTATAGTTATGAATGAAAATATTATCAAATTATTAGTTATGAATGATGAGTATAATCTAGAATCAACAAGAAAGTCATTCAAAGTCACCATCAAATCTATCAATACCCAACTCAAATCAAGTTTACTCAATCAATATAGAGCATTTCTAAGCATCACCCAATAGTTTTTGAAGTAAGGAATCAACTCAAACTTCAAAATTCTCAATAAAATTTGCACAAGGGAAATGATCCAATTTTTGAACCCAGAATTAAACCTAAATTCATTATTAAATTCCAAAATTAAAACCTAATATAGTTTATACATGATCAAAATAACTTAGATCCAAAAGATGAGGCAGAAATTTACACAAAAGAGTTCAAAATCTCAAATTTTTTCCCTCTAAAAAGTACAGAAATTTCAGCCACAGAAATGAGAGAAAAATGAACAAAATCAACTCTAAATGCTCTCAAATTTGATCTTCAATCATTTTAGACTATGTTCAACAAATACAACAACATCCATTCAAAGATGGTTTAATTTTCAGTCTGAAATTCTTTTTTTCGGCTTTTTTTTTTTGGATTTTCGAAAAAAAATAATAAAGTCAAAGATTAAGAATTGTAGGAATAATTCTTTAGACTTGCTCTAATATCAATTGATGTAGTTCTAGATGCAAGAAATCACAATCAAATAAATAAGATAAGATACAAGAGTATGATTAAGAAAATAGAAATGAGGGGGAATAAATTTTAGAAAAAAAGAAAGGAAAATTTAACAATTAAAATACATTAATCATTAGATTCAATCAAAGGGAGAAGAAAATAAACTCATACAATGGAATTCTTACCAATAATCCAAGAGGGGTTCGTGAAGAGTTAAAATGAAATATTCATAATCTCACAAAGGAGTACTCAATATTCAAAAATTAACTCATGAAATAAACTCTTGGTTCTATTAATTATAATAGTAGACAAACTAACCTAAGCTAGTTACAATAATATCTTTGAGCTAAAAATAAGAAAAATAATGAAATTATTTTTTCTAGCCAATTAATTATTTAGAATGTAATCATTTCTTGTTTGAATTTCCACTTTAGTATATTGTAGATCTTTCATGCTTCTTTCATTAATCTTCTAAGGTCTTCAGAATACTTCGAATCTAGTAGACGGTCTTCATATCTATGATGACTAATCCGTATTCCATCGTGAGAAAATGTGATAAAGCACTATAGTTTGTAGTTGATGTGAGGCTAGAAGTAATGATTTTATACTATAGTTTGCCTTATATTTTACTTGTTTTTAATAAGCTTTTGTCACGATCCAACTATCGGGCCGTGCGGGCACCTACTCTAATCCACCTAGATAGGATAACCCTTAACACCTGAACCAACAGGCAATGCGGAAAAGAAAATAAACAATTAAATAAGTCCCTTAAATACATGAGAAATCCTTTTTACAAATAGTTTAGAAAAATAAACGACTTAAAGAATTTGCGAAAAATATTTACAATATGAAACAACCTCCCCAGAACCTAGTCTACCTGGACGCCAAGTAGCTGCAACCGTGCATTTTTGACTTCGTAGAGGCATTCCTGGCTGTCCTGTAGGCCCAAATTCATGGATTTGCATCCCTTTCGCTGGAATCCCTCCTCCCCATGGCTCCCAAGCCTTGGAGCAGCCTAGGAGGGTTTTTGGAATAACTCCCATCTGTTCTTGGGGCTGAAGGGAAGAGAATGAAATTAAAAGCCCATTTTCTTGGTTTTTCTAATCCCTTCGCTCCGCTATAGCAGTCCCTGCTCCGCTATAGCAGTCCTGCTATAATGGAAAACTCTCGCTATTGCGGTCTTAAGCGGTGTTGACCATCACTTTTGCGGTATTTTCCACCGATATAGTGGAGGACGCTACCGCAGATGGTTGCGATCATCACGGATAGAATGTCCAAAAATCTCCCAGTTTTGTCCATTTTACAATACACTTATTTTCTCGACGTTTCAGAACAACCCCTTCACGTCAACCTCGATTCCGGCAGTTCTACTTACCCAAATTCGATTCCGAAAAGTCCCTCGGACTCCTCTATGACTTAGCTACAAGGAAAACTAGCTCAAAACAAGACATTTAACCCAATCCTAACCCAGATTGTCCTAGACCATACCTCGCTCCAAAACCGGCCGAGATTAGCCTAGCCCGGAATTTTCAACTCCCAAACCTGGAATTTTTGTAACCCAAAACTTGGCACGAATGGTTTACCTGTAACGACGAACTTGGTCGTTACAAAAAATACTAATTTACCCATTGTTCATCCCCGAACGGTCTCTACGGTAGAGGGAAAGGACAAGCTCGTCTCTCGATCTTAATGCTCTATAATGATAGCGTAAATATAACCTTATGCAAACCACCAAAACTTCCCAATCCCTTGGTATACCCAACTCAACCCAAAATTTAGCTCTTCTGCTCTATCAAGGAATTCCTTCCTTCGAGCCGCACAAGGCAACTAGATTACCCCTTCCCGAGTGCCCAAGAAATCTGGGGCCTTGCTGAAACACCGGAGCTAAAGAAACTCAACTAACGAACAACACAATTTTTTTTCCTGCCAAGGGGACTAGATCCCACCATGGCGATCCCTTTCCCACTATACTCGGAGTTCTACTTGCTCGAACTCTATTTCGAAAGCTTCCTACGGGGTACTATGCCCCTCATATATCATTCTGTCACCTTACCCCTATCAACACTATGCCCCGAGACACCACGTATCTCTAGACCATGCAACAATGAGGATTTCATTAGGCTCAGCCTACCTTGAGATTTTCATCAACCCTCGTCTTAGGAGGGGGATTTTCTACCCGGGCGCTTACACCCTAACCAATGCTATGGCGAGAAAACGCTCACCACATAATAAGCAGTAACACTGGGTATTATCATGGTCACAAGAGACACAATAATGCTAAAGAAACCCATTTAATAATCCCGCTCCTTCAATCGACCCTACCACTAAGGGTCATCAACACTAAACCAGTCAGTAATCGCCTCATCACATAGTCTATGAGCAGTGTCCAACACTACTCGATCAATCACGGGTCATATTGCCAGACTCCACATAGGTGACTATTCCCACCAATGGTCAGTCATAGTTTTTACCAATCCCCCAGGCTACCATATCTACCCTTTCCTTTGATCGCGCACGGATGCTAAGTATTCAGGAAAATTACCTTATATGCATGCTATATAAATTCTATAGTCGATTTCCTCGTTTCACATGACAGTCCATAATGCAACCATTACCTTTAGATGCCCCGGGAATGAATGAAAAATAGGGGGAAAATACGGTGAGGCTTCTGCCTCGTTGACCTCTACTATAGTGGTTGGTCATTCTGCGATAGCGGTTACGCTATAACGGATATTTCACCGCTATAGCGGTCTCGACGGTATGAAATTTCTAGTAAGTGTATCAGTTCCCTTTCCCAGCTACCTTTGCTTAGTCATGTAAATCCCGCCATGGTCTTAAACCACCCTTAAGACCATTCTTGGCATCAAACACATCACCATTCAACATAAAAACTATCAATTACAAAGAGTTAACACTAGACAATTGTTCCCAACAATATCTTCCCGCCATTACCCACTAATGACTCCCTTGTTCCCATGGTTCCCAACCAAGTCCCGAATGTCCTAAAATCGAAGCTTCCCTACAGTCACAGCTTACAATCCTTTATCATCTTAACCAATGATAAGCCCTTTTTCAAAATGCATTACCACTTTTAAATCAAGACTCTTAACAGCTTATCACAGCTTAAGGTACAAAAAAAATTTCACATTAATGACCCTCTGCAGACTCAACATGCACGACAGACAACAATTTACACACATTTCAAGCAAGTTACACGAGAGGTGTACAACCTAACATTTCAACTTCAAGTTACAACCAAATCAAGTCACAAAATTTACTCTCTATTCGTCCCATGGATGACCATTAGTTGATCATCCATGTCTTACCATAACTCCCGCTATTAAGCAATAATGGCCCTTATCCCTGGTACTTATTCACATACCAACTACTTGAAACCTGAGTTACCACAAGTGTATATATCCTTTTTCCCTTATCATTTTTACCAATGATAAGACCCTGCCCAACATTTAGCATACAGTTTTCCACTTGAATTACAAAACAAGAATTTCTTCAATCATTAATACATAACCAATTAAGACTCTTTATTAACTACAAATTTCAAGGCAACTCAGCAATTACACACCACAAAATTATAGTCATTCAAACAATGTAATACATACAATCACAAGTCTCAAGCTCTGACATTCAATCAAACCAGTTTCATCACCTTTCATTCGCTTCATGGATGACCGTTAGCTGATTCATCCATCCTTTATATAGCCTCCCAGGCCAGATACCAATTGGAACCTTCCCGGTTCCAATTTTCCTTGCTTGTCTTACTGCAACTGGAGTCCAATGACATCCCTACTTCATTGAGATACCAATTTAAATCGAAAGATACTAATTAGACTCAACTCATACAAGCGAGTGAAACAAATCGCATGAAAAGGAATGAAAGAAGAGAGATGCTTCCTGGAATGCTTCATAGCTTCCCTAGGATTAGATGTGGACGTCTACACACCAATCTCCAGGACTCTATTTGATATTTTTCTCTTGTACTGGGAGACCAGTAACCTGAGCTCTGATACCATTTGTCACAACCCAACTACCGGGCCATGCAGGTACCTACTCTAATTCACCTAGATAGGAGAACCCTTACCATCCGAACCAACAGGCAATGCGGAAAATAAAATAAACCATTAAATAAGTCCTTTAAATATATGAGAAATCCTTTTTACAAATAGTTTAGAAAAATAAATGACTTAAAGAATTTGCAAAAAACATTTACAATATGAAACAACCTCCCTAGAACCTAGTCTACCTGAACGCCAAGCAGCTGCAATCGTGCGTTTCTGGCTCTGTGAAAGCATTCCTGGCGGTCCTGTAGGCCCGAATCCATGGTTTCACGTCCCTTTCACTAGAATCCCTCCTCCCCATGGCTCCCAAGCCTTGGAGCAGCCTAGGAGGGTTTTTGGAATAACTCTCGTCTGTTCTTGGGGCTGAAGGGAAGAGAATGAAATTAAAAGCCCATTTTCTTGGTTTTTCTAATCCCGTCGCTCCGCTATAGCAGTCCCTGCTCCGCTATAGCAGTCCCGCTATAGCGAACAACTCTCGCTATAGCGGTCTTAAGCGGTGTTGACCACCTTGACCACCGCTATAGCGGAGGCTGCTACTGCGGATGGTTGCACTCGTCATGGATAGAAATCTCCCAGTTTTGACTATTTTACAACACACTTATATTCTTGATATTCTGGAACAATCCCTTCACGTCAACCTCAATTCTAGGAGTTCTACTTACCCGAATTCGATTCTGAAAAGTCCCTCGGACTCCTCTATGACTTAGCTACAAGGAAAACTAGCTCAAAACAAGACATTTAACTCAATCCTTACTTGGATTGTCCTAGACCATACCTCTCTCTATAATCGGCGGAGACTAGCCTAGCCCAGAATTTTTAACTCCCAAACCCAGAATTTTTCTAATCCAAAACTTGGCACGAAGGGTTTACCATAATGATGAACTCGGTCATTATAGCTTTTGATCTCACTTTATGTTATATATGCTTAAGTAGCTTGTGTTGGTTTGTAGAAAGAAGAATGAAGGATTTTGCATTAGTGTAGAGCATAATAGAGTGATACTGAAGCTTTGAAGTTTGAGTAGGAGTTGAGGAGATGTGTCGAGATATATTCATAGATAGTAGATCAAGATGGAGGCTTAACGGAGGTAAAACAACAAAAAATATGAAAATGCACTATGGAAGTAATGAAATACGGATTAATCATCATGAATATGAAAACTTTCAACTAGATCCAAAATATTTTGAATACCTTAAAAGATTAATAAAAGAAGCATTAAATGTCTACAATATACTAAGGTGAAAATTCAAGCAAAAGATGATTACATTATAAATAATTAATTGGCTAGACAAAATAATTTTATTGTTAATTTGTGTACTATTATAAATAGTAGAACCTAGGGTTTATTTCATTAGTTAGTTCTTGAATATTAAGTACTCATTTGTGAGCTTAGGGATATTCCCCTTTATTTCTTCATGAACCCCTCTTGGATTCTTGGTAAGAATTCCATTCAATGAGTTCATTCTCTTCTCCTTTGGATTGAATCTAATTATTAAAGTATTTTAATTGTTAGATTTTCCTTTCTTTTCTTCTAAAATATATTCTCCCTCATTTATATTTATTAATCATACTCTTAATTTAATTAATTGTGATTTCTTGCATCATATTCTTATATTTCATCTTATTTATTTGATTATGATTTCTTGTATCTAGAATTACATCAGAGGGTATCAACATCGAGGCTTGGCTCCAACTGTTCTGGCTTTTACAATTGAGAAAAAATTAACCTAGGGCTTTGTTTCTCCGAAGATGGGTTAGAAAGTTAGTGTAATGACCCTCTAGTTCATTTTTTGTTTTTCATGCTTTTCTACATTTCGAGCTTTCTTGCAGTGGCCACAGGTCATCTATGACTTACTGGGATGGGCGGTTTGGTGCTTGGGTCATTTGTTAGGTCATTATAATCATCTATCTATTTTAGAACTTGAACTTAGAAAATCCTTGACTTTGGTCAACTTTCTTGGTAAACGTTCTCAAAATCAAATTCTGATAGTTTCGTTAGCTCTGGAACAAGGATTTTAGTCTAGTGGGACCCTTGGTTGGGGTCTGGGAGATTTTGCTTTGGTTTTGTCTTGGATTCTGTGTCTTCAGGCTATTTAGGCTTGTAGAGTTGACTTTTGTCAATGTTCAGATAAGACGGCCTCGGATGGAAATTTTGTCAATGCTGTTAGCTCCAGAATTTCAACTTTGGGCTATAGGGACTTTTGTTCAGGTCTCGAGGCTCCCGAGTTTGTTTTTGGATTTTGAGTTCTGAGTCAGTTTTGAGCGTGGGGGCCACCTTTTATTAAAACAATCTCCATTGAGAGTTTTGTCGATTCCATTGAGTCTGGAATGCTATTTATAGTAGGATAACTTAGTTGGTTTGTGTTCACGGGGTTTCGAATGAATCCCGAGAGTCTATCGGATGAACTTTTAGCCTTTTTGAATTGCTGGTTGTTGCTATAAAAGTTGCAGACCAGTTGGTCATCGCGATCTCAAGGTGGCCATCGCGTTTGCGATGGTCTAGTTTCTTGACCATCACAATCGCGTGGGTTGCCTTTCACGACCGCGATGAAGCCGACAGAGATCCGACCCAGTTTCCTCTTTGCAAACGCGGGGGTGGACCATCACGATCGTGATGGTCTGGCCAATGTTCCCTCGTGAATGCGTAGGGTCCTTCACGATCGCGATGAAGGACTCCTAGTAGCTATTTAAGTTGCCAACATCATTTTCTCCTCCATCTTTTCATTGACTTTCATTGATAAAGCTTCCAAGCTCCGGTTTCAAGTCCTTTGCTCAGTATACTTCATCTGGTAAGTCCCCTCTACACCTCTCCTCCCTTCCATCGTTTAATTCTTGTTAAAATCCCGTAATTCTTGTTGGTTTTCCCTTGTTATTTCCCTTGTATTAGTAGCACTTCGGGGATATTTTGGGCCCCTAAATGAGCTCCATTTGCGCTTAAGTTTTGAGCATGGGTTCCTTAACCCACAACGACTAAAATTGTGAATTTTAATTTATTTTCATTGTGCAGGCCCCAAGGGTCATTTGCCGACCCAATTTCTGGCCCAACTTTTCTGTATAGCAATATGGGTGTCATTCTTCGCGTCTTGACTCCTGGAATGTATTCTTGATAGCGTGGTAGATTTTTGAGGTTGTTCGAAAGGAGAAGGCATATGAGTGAAGGTTCGTGTTTGCAGTTCAGCTTTAAGGTAGGTTACAGTTTACCTTCTAGACCGAGTTTAGTTAGATTTTATATATTTGTATGATACTGGAATGTTAGGTTGGATATTAGCTAGATTTAGGCTTGAATCCTGTTTATCACTTTAAATTGGCCCTTTCGGAATTTAGTTTAGAATTATTATGTTTACCCTTAGCCTAGGAGCTTGTAGTATCTTCGTGGCTAGTATAGAATCCTTAGTATGCTTTTAGGAGGTTTTAGAGGTAGAGTGGAGATTCTCGGTGCTTTTGTTTTTATTCTACCGTTATGTGTAACTGTGGACCCGAGGCCATAACTTTGATTTGGACGTAGTCTTAGGTTAGTTCTTTTGGTTTAGAGGGTGTTTTACCCTGTTTTTGCCTTTTTGTGTGTGTTTTCTCTGAATATGAAAATTTATATGCTCATACTGTATTGTCATGCTTATCGGTACAGAAAAGAGTGATTTTAAGGCTTTTTGGTCCTACACTTGATAATTATTGGGTTTTCATGATCTTTGGGCTTTTAAAAGGATTACTTTGGAATTGTTACGGATTTTTGGGAGGAAAAGGGAAAAATACCACTTTTTATGCATACATTAATGAGTCCGAGGTTAAATTTCGAGTGCTCGATGTGTTATCTCGGGTTTTATGTTTTATGCATACGTTGATGAGCCTGAGGTTGAATTCCAAGCGCCTGATGTGTTATCTCAGGTTTTACATTTATGCATCTACTAATAAGCTCGATTGGTCATTTTGGGGTGCCCCGATGCTCTATTTTGGGTTTTACCTTTCTGTACTCATTTGATAAGCTCGATGTTCTATTCTGGGCGCCCGTGTACTAGATACCAGGTTTGAATTGCACACATTCATACATTACATCATTGTTACATCGCATTGCATTGGCTTTGGGTGTGTTTGGATTGTTGGTTGATTTTGGTTGATCTTGTTATTACTTTACCCCTTTTTATTGTTTTGGTTATTTTGATTCTCGACTTTATAACTAGATTTAGGTGGATCCCTATATTTTAAGTGCTTTTCTGTATCTTATTATATATCATCTTTTTGCGCTCGATCGGCCTATGATGCCTATTGAGTACCCGTTGTCTTGGTACTCATACTACACTTTGCATCTTTTTCTGATGCAACACCTAGTACGAGCCACCCTCACTAACCTTCTTGTCGTTCGAGGCCTGTTGTAGTTCAGATTGTGGTGAGTTCCTGGCGCTATTGGAGACTTTACATGCTTTCCATCTTGAGTATTCTATCTATATTTTGTATTTTGGATAGACTGAGTTTGTCGTATATCTACTCCTTACTTTAGTCGCTCTTGTACTAGTGACACCAGGTCCGGGTTGGTTCTTGTGTTGTTTAGTTTCTTTGGTCACTTTAGGGCCATCTTATGTATATTTTGTACGTTGGTATGTATATATGCTATTGGCCCTGTCTTTCCTATATATCTTCCACTTCTCCTTAGTTTAATTGTTATTAATTGTCTTCCTCACTATTAGGTTTTGGCTTGTCTACTGGGGGGTTTATCTAGACGCTATCATGGCCCAGTTTCGGGTCATGACAGTTAGCGATCTTTGGTTTGGTCTTCTATCCCTTTCTCCTTTCCTTTTTTTCTCTTTGTACTACTTCTTCTTCATTTTTATTGGAAACTTAAGTCTTTTTCCTTTATATGATCCAAAAAAGGGAGGTGCTCGAGACCACAAAACTAAAACCATTAAAGCCCAAAATGGACCAATTTTTTTACCCTCCCGCTTAGGTAGTGAAAAAAATGTCAAACTCATGCTTAGAGTTTGATGGCTAGTCTTACTGAGGAACACCAGTGGGTGATGATAGAATCGTCAGAGAGCAAGGAAAATCTGATAGCTCATTGTTAGGAGGTGTTGGGGGATCACCACTGTTTTTAAAGGTCTGAGAGTGTGTCATTGCCCTTGACTTGACTACTGACTTAGGAGAGGATTCTTCCGATGTTAGAGTAGACCTTGGGTTGGAATGCATCTCTGGACATGTTGTGCCTCACTCAGAACCTCGAAAGTTATCTTTACTAGCCAAAGGTGCAGAGAAAAAGAGAAGGAAAATTAAGGGAAGAAAAATGGATAAGAAGGGTAGAAGTGAGTCCTTGGTTTGGGAAAATGCTATGGTACCTTCTTCAGCGGGGACTTTGATATTTGAGCCTCTTCGTGCTTTTGACTGCGACAAAAATTACCCATCTCCTAGTTCCCTTGTTAAAAAGTCTTGGAGTGGTGTGGCAGGAAAAATTTCCTTGGATCTCCTCAATGAAGCCTTTTTTTCTTTTTGCATGCATGAGTTCTTCCTTCTTTCCTCACCCTATCTTTTTTTAAGAGGGTCATCAAGTTTATATAGGGGCATCTCATTATGTCTGAGGTTATTCCCTAATTTACATTAGATGAAAACTTGGGAGACCACAAACTAGAGTAGCTGAAGGAAAGCGTTGTCATTTTGCTAGAAGAGAAAAAAGATTCTGAAGACCATTTTTCTTAGGAGAGAACAATTTTGAGTTGGAATAAGGAGCACCTTTCTGTAATACCTCAGAATTTGAACCAGTCTTTAGACTTAGAAATTAGACTATTTTGCAGAATTTCAGGTCCCACGGACATGGGCCACGAGCTGTGGGAGTCTTTACTTGCCATCGGCCCTGCTGTGGGAGCCGTACCAGTGATTTTAGCTTTTATGGAATGTCTCACATGCCATGGGATGTCCCATGAGCTGTGGGAGCTAGCCGTGGGAACCAACCAGTGGCTCATCCAACCTCTATTAGCCCAACGGTCAAGGCCATGTACCGTAGGAGGTCCCATGAGTCGTGAGCTTCAGCCGTGGGAATGGTCCAGAAGACCAGTCAAGCCAGTCCCCACCACAGGCCATGGCGTGTCCGATGGGCCGTGTGATAGGCCATCCCACAGAAATTTTCTACAACTTTTTATTTTATATCAGGGGTATTTTAGTTTTTTTTCACTCTTTTAAATCCTAAACTAAGCCATTTTAGGCATGGTTTTGAGAGGTTTTAGTCAATCTTTGAATAATTCTTCCTTATTTCATCGATTAAGTTTAAGAGAAAAGAAAAGAAACTTTCTCATGCTCCAGGCTAGGGCTTTCTTGTCCAAAGCTTAGACTCCATCCTTAGTTCAAGAAAGCTTTAAGTTCAGGTATGTGGGTATTCAATAAGGGTCTTGTTCTTTCTTTTGCCCAACAACCCAGTTTCTATTTGAAATTTCAAGATTTATGAAACTAAGGTTTTTACCCTATTATGCATATTCCCATCAAGTTCAGTTCTCATGCTTATTATACAGTTTATACCATGTTTCAATGACTTATACTGAAATTTCAACAATTTGCATAGATTTTTATCTTGATTTGATAAGTCAAGAATTTAGCTTGAAATTATAGTATTTTCATATGAATTGGCTTTTCTTCATAATTTAGCCCAGTTAGTAGCATTCAGTTTAAGTAAAGAATTTATCCAGTTTTTCAGTGTACAACTTTTCGGAAAATATTTTCAAATCACTTAAGTTCTGACGCAGCATTCTAGAACTCCAGTTTCAAATGAGTTATCAGAATTCAGTTTTTGGAGTAGTACTTAGCACCGAATTGGACTAGGGCCCAGTTTACCCTCAGTCCCAGACTACGTGCCACTGTAGGTTTATTTAGACCCTCAGTATTAGTGATCATGACAGTCATGCCTTTATATCATGGCAAGGTATATTGGGTCCTCTCGATGGGGTGTATACATCAGACTCCACATTTAGCTCACGTGATTTATATCGGTTAACAAACTCTCCCATAGAATTAGACTCGGTAGATATGTACTTGGCCACTATTGAGCTTTACTAAATGTATTTTCAGAATATTCCTGCATTACAGATTTTATGCATGATTGCATTTGGGCCTTTGTACTACAACTATAATTTACAATTTAACAACTTTTCAGTATTTTAGAATATTCGGTTATATTTTACTTTGCTTATCTCGCATGCTCAGTACATTAAAAGTACTGACCGCATACTCTATGTGTCACATATCATGATGCAGGTTCAGGTTCTCAGACTCAGCATCGCGATTAGCTCAATTTAGTGCCATCTCAATGACTACTAGTGGTGTGTCCTCATTATCCGAGGATGGGCTTTTATGATGCTTTCTTAGTTATTTCAGTATTTTAGTATTTAGAGTTAGTTGGGGCTTATCCCAGCAACTCGTCAGTTAGTAGAGGATTTTCAGACATAGAGTTAGACATTCAGCTTATTTTCAGAATTAGGTCGTACTTTTCAGATTTATACTATCTTAGAGATTTTCAGATATTCTAAGCTTATGTTTTATCAATTTAACTTTCACACCGTTTTAAATTCATGTGATTGTTCAGTATATGCCAGACCATGGGTTAGCTTGGGGTCACTTATGACTCTAAGCACTGTATTACATCCAGGGTTAGGCTCGGGACATGACACTTTCCCTGAGGTTGTCAGATCTTGAGGGCGAGGAGGTTGCCAAGTTAGAGCATCTCAAAGCTTTGATTCATAGGGATAAGGATTTAGCATAGGAAATCTTTATTCTAAAGGTAGCTTTGGAGGAAAAAGCTATCGAGGCCAAAGCGAATAAGGCGAAGATTATTGCTCTTAGGGGCAAAGTGGCCTTCTTGTGTTCAAACGCAGAAAAAGGGGCTTTTTATATCGAGAAAAAAAAGAAACATTGTTGGTGTCTGGAAAAATCCAAAATTGAAGCTCTCTTGTTAAGAGCCATTTTCAGGATCATTTGACCTATGAAGTCTAGGACGAGAGGTTCCAACTTTTAGAGAGAGTTGATGTTGACTCATCCATTTGTGAGAAAGAGATCCCACTGGTTCAGAGAGTTGTGAATGCAAAAGATATTCTAAGAATGACTCCTTAAGAACTTGCTTACTCCGAGTAAGAGTATTTGGCTATGAGTGATGCCAAAAATAGAGCAAACTCGGGATCTGGGACTCCCGAGGCTTTATGAGACCTTGTTTTTCCTTTTGCCTATTCTATGTAATTTTCTCTTGGCCTTTGATTTTATGAAAAAAGTACTTTTTGGTATGGTAGAGCTTTGCATTTTATTAAGCACATTTATTATTTATGTTACCGTACCCTGTTGGTTTGATGGGTCGATGTGAAAACGGGTTTGAAAGCCTTCTTTTGCGGGCCTCTCCCATTTAATTTCTCAGTGTTGCAAGTCTTAAGTGAGAATTTTTCTAAGATTTCCCTTTTTAGGGGTTTTGGACAATGTTTAGAAGTAGTTATCAATCAATTTTCTTTAATATTTATACTCTTTTCATAGTTATTTGATTGTCTAAATATGGGGTGCTAAGACTCATGTCCGATTTTAGGAGAAGAATTTTTTATATTTTTGTGTTGAAGGCTTAGTTGTAGCCCAGGCCCTTTATTATGTATTAATAATTTTTATAAGTCAGGATGTCTCCTATTTATGTTTGTATAGAGCATCGAGGATTTTTAGCCCCCTTTGATACCTAGCTGCATCCTTTTTTAGTGAAGGATACAAGCACGATAGATATGAAATAGTTTTTATTCATAATTTCAATCTATCTATACATCATTTTGTTATCATGTCCATGTTGCCTTCTTATGAGGTCATATGATCGATTTTGCTTGAATTTTAAACATACAGCCTGATCAAAAATTCAATTCCCTGATTGATGCCTTGAGTGGTATAGTTGTCAACTCATGTATTGAGAATTGTTAGTGCAGTCCCTAGTCCTTCGTTCGAAGAGACCGGTGACAATCCCCTATGGTTTGATTCGCAGGGGTAGTAGGTGGCATGTTTCTCCTCTTTCCATTGTTTGTTTTCTGAAAGTACTGAAATTTTTAGACTCCTGATGGGCTTGGTGCTTACCTTATTAAAACCCTTGCTAAAAAACCTAATTGGGATAAAAATTGTGCGAAGGAAAAGAGTGTAGCGTGCACTATTCTACGATCATAGAATCTGAATTTGTGTTCAGCGATATTACCTTTTTAGGTGGTTCAAATTCCAGTTGCTTGGCAATGGTTTCTCATTTAAGTTTGCTAGCTGATATGTTCTTTTTTTGGCTATGCCCGTTAATCTATATGGGCTTTTTCAGTTGAGATTCATCTTGCCAGCACCAGCATCTCTGGTATTCAAAGTCATTTTTCTGAGCACCTGGTCTCTAATTTTGAAGAATTGGAGCTTGGTCCTGCTGTTATAATACCTCTCCATCCTTTGCTTCTCGGTGTTTATCCACACAAGTGATATTTCTCTATGTTCATCCAGGAGGTCCAGTTGTGTTATAAGGCCTTATTGTTTTTTTCTTCATTTCCTTGACTGAACTTGAGGCTAGGTTCAGTGACCTCTACTAGTATTAAGGACTCCATTCCATATTCCAAATATAAGGTGGTTTCACCCATATTGGATTTCGTAGTCATTTGATGAGGCCAAAGTACTTTATGAAATTTCCTAGCCTAATTTTTGTTGGCACTTTCTAGCCTCTTTTTGAGGCTCGCCAATATCTTTTTATTGGCTAATTCGGCTTGCCTATTGAAATTAGGGTGGTATAGTAAAGAGGTGATCCTTTTGTGTAACGACCTGTTCCATCGTTATTCTTAGATTGCCTTATATTGGATTTAGGGAACGATTAAAATACGACTTGATTTAAGTGGGGTTGACGTGATAGAAAATTCAAATTTTGAAATTTGTCCAGGCTGACGTCACCCTACTATAACATGAATTTTACCGCTATAGCACCACTGCTGTAGCGGTCAGCCGACTGCTGTGTGATAGAGGCAGTAGCTGAAACACAATTTTTAATATTAAACTTCTCTTCTTCAGTTGAAAAATATCTGAGGGTTACTCCAAAAGCCCTCCTAGACTGCATGGGGTACCACTGTTCATCATTTCAAATAGGGGTACGCAGTTTACTTCTAAGTTCTCGGGATAGTTACATGAAGAGTTGGGTACACAACTCACTTTTAGCACAGCATTCCATCCTCAGACTGAGGTCAGTCGGAGAGGACGATTCAGGTACTAGAGGACATGTTGAGAGCATGTGTAATGGACTTCGGTGGTCATTGGGACCAGTTTCTACCATTGTGCGAATTCTCGTACAACAATAGCTACCACTCCAGTATCGATATGGCACCGTTCGAGGCCTTGTATGGAAGGAATTGTAGATCACCGGTTCGGTGATTTGAGGAAGGTGATGTGAAGCCTCTGGGCATAGATTTAGTGAAAGAAGCACAGGAAAAGGTAAGGGGAATACATACCAAGTTGCTGGCTGCTCAAAGCAGGAAGAAGGAGTATGCAGATCACAAGGTCCGGGACATGGACTTTTAGGTTGGTGAATAAGTATTGCTAAAGGTATCGCGAATGAAAGGGGTTATGCGGTTTGGTAAGAAGGGCAATCTTAGCCCTTGGTTCATCGGTCCATTTGAAGTGCTTGAAATTGTGGGGCCAGTGTCTTACAAGTTAGCACTGCCACCTAGTTTGTCGGGCGTCCATCCAGTATTCCATGTATCCATGCTTAAGCAATACCATGGGGATGGGGACTACCATCAAGTGGGATGAAGTACTTTTTGATAAGTATCTTCGTTATGAGGAGGAACTGGTTTTGATTCTTGCTCGGGATGGCCGGAGGTTTAGTACAAAGGTTATTGATATGGTGAAGGTTCAGTGGAAGCATCATCCGGTTGAGGAAGCAACTTGGGAAACCAAGAAGGACATGCGGGACAAGTACCCTCAATTGTTTGAGGATTCAGGTACTACACTTCTTTCCTTTTATTTTCATAATTTTGGGTTGATTGTTCGGGGATGAACGATGGGTAAATTGGTATCTGTTGTAATGACCGGGTCCATCGTTATGGGTAGTTCCATCGTGCCATGTTTTAGAGTTAGAAAACTCTGGGTTTGGGAGTTTGAAATTCTGGGTTAGGCTATGTCACGACCCAATTTCTCGGTCATGATGGCACCTACAACCCCCGGTAGGTGAACCAATCCCCGTAGCCCAGAACAGTTAGTAATGGGCTACTATCTAACAAATAAGAGAACAAGACAAAGAGAACAGATAAAAGGACTATAAATATATACATATGCGGAAACTAAACCAAACCCCAAGACCTGGTATCACAGTATAGAGCCAAAACTACATACATGGAGTGCAAACGGTCCAAACAATATATACAGATGTCTCTGAATGGTAATAGAGTACATGAAGCAAAAGATAAACTAAAGCTAAGCTCCGATCGCCAAGAGCTCACCCTCAGTATGAAGTAGTCCCCAACAGATCTCCAAGTACGAATCACAGCGATCTAACGGCGATGGCCCACGCTAGGATCTGCACCCAAAGATGCAGGGGGGTAGGGGTGAGCACCAAATGCGAAGCATAAGGTACCCAGTAGGTATCATAGGCCGACTGGGCACATATAAGATAAAAGTGTAGTAACAGACAGAATAGAAGCAAGCAATCACAGAAATCAACGAAAGGTACACATGAACTAGCCCAGAGGGAAATCAACAGAACCACATGTGAGGCCAGTAAGCAGAATATACACACCATAGGCACAGGTGAAAGTAAGAAGTAACGCACCTGGGGTCTTTGCAATAACAGTGTATACAAAATAAGTTTACGAAATGGACGGTATACCGGTAACCTCAAGTGTAAGAAGAAGAGAGAAAGAGTAACGATAGGCATGCTCAGAGACATGAATCAAACTCAACTAAACATATCAATCTCAAATCCAGAAACTAATAGTCTAGCAGTAACCAATTTCATACTTAACCGTAACAGGGAACAATTCTGTAAGTAAATAGCAAAAGTCTACCTACAGTCCCCCGGCCGCCCATACAACCGAGGAACACAAACAAGTGAAAACAAACCCTCCGGCATCCCATACTACCGGAGCGTACAATCAGCAAACAGCAAACAAGGGTGGAGCCTCAACAATGAATGATATGATGCATGAAGATCTCAAGTGCCATGGTATCTCTGTATGTACCTCCTCCAGTGCCGATCCGGCCCAGCAGGTAGGTTCCATGGAAGGACACTGCCCGTATACATCTACTCCACCGTATACCCCTCCTCCGGCACACGCAGCCTGTAGCCCCTGGCCCGGATGGCAAGGTCCATGGAGGTCCCAGACCCCATACTAAAACTCAGTATCAACACATGTCGTCCGAAAGCAAGTCCGGGATCAAGATAGAGACCCAGTCTCGAATATGCATGCCTAGACCCTGTCCAGGACTAAAGTAGTTGGAAAGTATCTCAAAAAAAACCCTCCAAGGGTGCCCGGAAATAACCGGGTCTAAACAGTAAAAAGTCATCTCAGGTGCTCGGTTCGACCGAGGCTAAAAATCATCTCAAGTAGCAAGAAAACTCAACTAGCACCCCGGCCCTGCCGAGTCTAGCGTTAATCGTAAAACTGGTGATTTAAAACATAATTTTACTTTCTTTTACCCAGGAATATTCACAAGTTAAATCAAATCATTTCCAAATCATTTCCATCAAAAACAGGCCCCCGGGGCCATGCAAGGTTTAGAAAATAGTGCTAGTAGGCCCGAAGCCAAAACCGTAGTAAAACATGGATAAAACCTCTTTATATGCATGGAAATGGTATGATCAAACACAATAGCTGCCCAGCAGCTCACAATCAACCTATCGACCCTGCACAGGCCCACAGCTACTCAGCAAGCATAACCAGCCTAGAAGGATAATTCTATGCCCGGGACTCGCGGACATTCCCAAAATCCCACCTTCTATGTTCCAGAGTCAACAAGGCCTCACAGGACCACAAGGGTAAATAAAATATATCGGCAAATACTACAAGCAACGGAGGAACAAAAGTAGGCGGACATGAATAAAGCGGTCGAGGTCTGTGGTACCAACCTAATAAACCAACCCAAGGATGCCCATTAATACAATTTTATCCTATATATGCGGAGTCTAGGGAAAATAAACCGTAACCTACCTGTCGTCCGATGACAAGCTCGAACCTCTCCGAAAAGAAGCTCCGAAACGAAATCAAACTTGAACTCGGGCTTGAATAACTTGACGTCGATAATTGATTTTCTTTCGGAGATTAAATAAAACGTGAAAACATTTTCTTCCCATCAAAACTTTTCAACAATTGTAAGTATATATGTGCATATGCACAAAGAAAACATTTAGTAGTGGTATGCCCATAAGCATACAGGGGCTCATCCACTTTGCTCAAGTCAGCAAAATGTACATATGTATATGTACTTCCAACTTAGTGCATTATGATGCCACCTCTCACCTTTTGCTTGTTGGCCACTTCCTCCACCTCCACGTGGAATGGAGGTGGCAACCAATATATTCACTTCCCAATATATATCTACTCGGGTATTGCATAAATTCGTGGTATAATAAATATAATTTTTGAATATACCATAATCATTAGAAAATTATTTCAAACAAAACTTACTATATTATAATAATAAATTTTAGCATAACTAAATTTACTATCTCCGCTAAAATATTACAATGTATAAAAACCCTATAAAATAAATACATATACAATTATATCGTATCAAAAATATTTTCCATAAACCTTTAAAATATTTTGAAAAGGTAATAATAATATAATTTTCTTCCACATTCGACTTTTAAATAAAACATTTTCAAATACGCGTGATGTTAATAAAATTCTTAAATTTAAGTTTGCAACTCACCATCGCACGATTTAGATACTAAAGAACTCTCTTGGAACCCTCCCTTATGTTTTCTCACTGTTTCGAAACTGAAATGGCATTTTAAAACGTGAAGTTGAGGCTTAAATCGAGTTTAACCCGACCCGGTTTGCAACCCGTTTTCTGCCACACAGTCCGCGGTAAAACAGTCATAACTTTTTACTTCGAGATCAGTTGGACGTGAGGTTTTGTGCGTTAGAAACTAGACTCGTAGACCTTCGATTTGGTATTTTGGGGGACTTCTAACTCTTTATATATTGAGAGAAAAGCTCCGAGACATTTTACCCAAAGTTCAGAAGATTTATCAAAGAAACTTACGATCAAACAAATAGACCCGGCGCCGAAATACCGGTCCCAACAAGCCTTAAATGACTTGGGGCCACTACAAACAAGCTCTAACGGTTCAAGAAAAATGTATACATGGAAATAACCGGAAGGGTCATTACAAGGGTCGATGGCACAACTCCAGATTCATGGACCAATGGCCTCCCCAGGAGCAAGTTATAATTGGTGGTGATATTCATGACTTGGAACTCAGTGCGAAATTCAGTGGGTCCCATCTAGACGTACAAATTGACCCCTCCAATAGTGTTTCTTTCACCCCCATTGAAGGCTTTCACATTGATCTTGCTCTAGCGAATTTTCCCCAAATCATAATCTAGATGAGTGAGTGAGGATAATGGGCAAATATTCAGACCCAAACCATCGTCAATCAAAACCCCATTCACAATCTTCTCTTGACATTTAATAGCGATATGCAAGTCCGTGTTGTTCATTAACCCTTAAAAGGGTAATTCAGCAATACTCAAAGCAGTCACAACATTTTCTTGCAATTCTTGCTTCTTAGAATTAACCGACACTATTGACTTGCTCTTAATTCATTAACCTCTATAATGTTAACAGTGGCTCCTTTGTGTTTGGCAACATTCATGGGCCCCATTTGAATTGAGATCACCTTCTGATTGATCAAGTCTTGAATCTTGTATTTCAGATTAATACAATCTTCTGTAGCATGTCCAGGGCATCCAGTATGGTATGCGCAATGTTGATTGGCTTTAAAGAACTGAGAGTTGGTATTGACAGCTCTTGGCACAATGGGTTGGATCAATCCAGCTTCCTTGAGACTTTCAAAAAGCGGAGTTCGACTTTCTACTAAAGGGGTAAACACTTGAGGAGGTTTTTTCTTACGACTTTGATATGTTGGGGGAGCTATTATGTGGTATGTTGGTGGATTTGGACAAAACAGGGTTAGTGCTTGAATGTTTGATTGAAAGTTTTGATATTTTTGTGGAGGTGGTTGGTAATTTGTTTGGGCATAAGAGACAGGGTAGGAGTTTTGTGGAGCTGGAGGGTAGGATTCTGACGGTGAAGACTTTTTTGAGCCGAATTCAAGAGGTTTTCCTATGCTCAAGCTATAAGAAAATACAGGTGCATCATTGCGAAAGTGTTCAAGGGCTGGAGAGTTCAGAGGGAGAACATGAAGTAGAGACCTTATTTTGCCAGGAACAAGATTATTTGTATTAATGAACGTATCAACCAGATTTCTTATCTTTTCTACCTCATCTCTCATCTCAGCAACTTGTTGCACTAATTGTGCAATTAATTCATTTTATTTTGCTATGAGAGAATTTTTCATAGTTAAACCAACTTCCTCGGTACTCCAAGTCATTATACCTTTTCCCAGGTCACGATCGGGGGAGGAAATTTTATTTGTCTTTGAACTTGTGAAATAAAAGTGTTCATCCATCTTTTCTCAACACATATCAGTTTCTATACCTGTTATAGAAAAAAAAACTCAAAGAAAATAACTACGTTAGATTTGATTAGTGGTAAATAACACAAGATATCAGATTGGAAATAAACACATAAGCATTGCTTTAAACACATAAAGTTGCTTTTCATCAAGGCAAATTGATCCCTGGGTAATTATTGACTCGAGGATTCAACGAACAGAAATTTGCCCATTAATTTTGGATGAGTAAATTTTATCAGGAGAGTTGACTTGTTGAATCTTCGTCTTCCGTTAATTGTCTTGTAGTATTTTTGCTTGTTGTACCTTCTGAACTCTTTGACACTGTTGTCAAAGTGGAGAAAATGAAAATTTCTTAAAGATAGGGGTCGGGCCTTTAAAGGCTGCCTACGTATCTCACGAAGGAGAATTCAGGCCCTACGTAGTTTGAATAGGTAAAGGATAAATTTTCATTGTATTTCATTCACGAACTACATTTCATTACAAGGAAAAGTAAAGACAGAAACATAACAACTTTACAGAAAAACTCTGCTACTTTGAAAGCTTGATTTTGGATAGTGATAAGTTTTCCTGGATTCTTTTCTTGTTTCTCTTCTTCAAGGATGGTACTCTGGAAACTCCATCTGGATCCTCCCTGCGTCTATGAGATCTTCAAGGTCAATCCTGAAAGTATGAAAATTCTCTATGTCATCCCCCCTGCTCCAGCATAGTAAAGGCATATTTCCTTGCCATTGCGCTAAGCTCGAGACATTTTCCCTGCCTTTTTCTCAATTGGCTCAATGATACCATCATGTATTATCTTGAAATAGATGTCGAGGTACATGTCATAAAATATGGTAAAGTCATATTGATGAATTAGGGAATTCTGGGTGATTTGCATTCCTGGCCTCACCCTATCACAAATTAGTAGGGAGTTAGGTCCCCACATGTGGCTGATTTGCCCCACTGTTGATCATTTCGTGAATTCTTACCCTTAGCATGGTGCATTCATTGGTGGTATGCCCCCTTTGGCGTGGGTGGTAAGCACACCTTTTGTGTTCATCTCTGAGGTTATACCAAAACCCCGGGGTTTGATCAAGCTATAGGATTCCATTCATCTTTAGAGCTAGGAAGATGACTGAGCATGTAACAATTCTGGGCCTCCGACCGTTCTCTCGTGCGTGAGCTTTGAGAATGATCTTTCCTTTTCCTGGATTGAACCTAGTTGGCCAAACGGGGTCATCCCTAATGTTACCCTAGTAATCTGAGATTCGATTAAGAGATTGGTTTTGTTCGTCATTTTTCCCACAGACTCTTCATCATTCTCTATGACTGATGCTGACCTCTTAAGATTCAATTGGTACTTTCGATCGGTTTGGTTGATCATTTCTTCTGTCTAGGCTATCCTTGTGTCAACATTTGCTATATTTTCTTCCATAAGGGCTATTTCTTTATCCACTTTCGCGGACCTGCCTACCAACTTTCCTCCCACTTGCTTAGCTTCCTTGATTTGTCCGTTCATCATATTGATTTCCTGGTCAATCTCTTCCATTCTTTTGTGCATTGCTTCTTCGGTGTCCATGGCAAATGAACTTTCCTGAGAGATTGGAGAGAAATTCTTAGGCCTTTTTGAGGGGATTTTGTATTTTCTAAGAAACTTGAGAAACTCGAGAAGTAATTCTGGTTGGACTTTGTATAGTGGACTTTATATTTTTGCCTACAGTGTTCTAAAATTATTGAAAATGAGAGTGGATCAATTTATCCTTGACTCGAGCAACACATGTAGCACATAAGATAGTTATATCACGTAACAGTTCATAGCGCGTCCTATACGAATATGTGAACTTTTTATGCCAAAGGTAGGCCTAACGAATTGAATGTCACGACCCGATTTCTCAGTCATGATGGCACCTACAACCCCCCAGTAGGCGAATCAATCCCCGTAGCCCAGAATTATTAGTAATGGGATACCTTCTAACAGTTTAAGCGGAAGATTCGATACATAAGCGGAAGTAAGGGCATGATGAGAAGAAAAGAGATACAAGAGAGATATAAACAAGCGTAATCTAAACCAACCCAAAACCTGGTATCAAAGCGTATAAGAGCCGAACTACATCAGGAGTACAAAGGTCCAAAATTCATATATACACAATGTCTCCGAAACTATAAGAGTACAAAATACACCAAGGATAACTGAAGTCAAGATTTGAACGCCAAGAGCTCACCCTCAGCCTGGATGATCCAAAAACTGCACGCTGCACGAGCCTCCAACGCGCTAACGGTGATGGCCCATGCTAGGATCTGCACCAAAAGATACAGATGATAGGGTGAGCACCAAATGCGAAGCACAAGGTACCCAGTAGGTATCATAGGCCGACTGGGGACATATAAAGTAAAAGAGCAATAGCAGACAGAGTAGAAGCAAACAGTCAAAGAAATCAATGAAAAGTATACAGAAAATAGTCCAAAGGGAAGACAACATAAAACAAAATATAAGGCTAGCATATAAAATATATACACATAACATGCATAGGTGAAAATAAGGATGACGCACCTGGGATCCTCGCAAAAATAGTATATATATAAGTTTAAGTTCTAGAAATAGGTGGTACCGTAACCTCGAGCATAAAGAGTGGGAGAAAGGATAAAGTAGACATGCTCGGTAAATAGAACAAATAACCAGCCAAACCATATCAATCTCAAATCCCAAAATAACAGCCTAGCAGAGTCCAACTCCACACTTATAACCGTAATAGACGACAATTCTGTAATAAGTAACGAGAGTCTGCCTACAGTCCCCCGTGCTCCCATAAAACTAAGGAACGCAATCAAGTGAAAAACCCTCTAACATCCCATACTACCAGAGCGTATAATCAACAAAAAGCAAACAAGGGTAGAATCCCGAACAATGAATGATATGATGCATGAAAACCTCAGGGTGAAATAGAACCTCTGTATGTACCTCCTCCGGTGCCGATCGTGCCCAGAAGGCAGGTTCCATGGAAGGACACAACCCGTATACCTCTAATCCACTGTATACCCTTCCCCCGACACACGTAGCCCAAAGCCTCAGGCCCAGATCGGCAAGGTCCATGGATGTCCCGGACCCCATACTAAAACTCAAAATCAAAATGTGTCCTCCGAAATCGAGTTCGGGTTTAAGCCAGTGGCTAAGTCTCAAATAAGCATGCCTAGACCCTGTCTAGGACTAAATTAGTGAAAAAGATGTCTCAAAAACCCTTCCAAGAGTGCCCGGGAACAACCGAGTCTAAAATAGTAGTAAACACATCTCAGATGCTCCACCCGGCCGAGCATGATATCATTTCAAATCAGTAAGAAAACTCAGCTAGCACTCCGACTAGGTCGAGTCTAAAAATAGTAGTAAATTTTGATAAAACACTATTTTAAACCTTATTTTTCCCCAAGAAGATCCACGTATCAAGTCAAATCATTTCCAAATCCAATTTCAACGAAAATGGGCCCCTCGGGTCATGCAAGGTTCAAAAAATCATTTTCCGTAGGCCCCAAGCCAAAAACTGTAACAAAACGTGGAAAAACCTCTTTATATGTATGGAAATGATATGATCAACCCAAATAGCTGCCTGGCAGCTCACAATCAACCTAACGGCATTGCACAGGCTCCGAAGCTACTCGGCAAGCATAACCAGCCTAGAAAGATATTTCTATGTCAAGGACTCGCGAACATTCCCAATAATCCCACCTTCTATGTTCCAGAGTCAACAAGACCTCACGGGGTCACAAGGAATATATCAACTAATAGGAATACTACACACAATGGAGGAAAGTAATAGGAAGAATCATGGAAAAGCAGTCAAGGTTTGTGGTACCAACCTAATAACTCAACCCAAGGATGCCAACTAGTATAATTTTACCCAATATATGCGAAGTCTAGGGAGTTAAGCCATAACCTACCTGTCGTCCAACGACAAGCTACGGGAACGATGATATCCGAGGTGAGCTACTCTGAGAAGCTCCAAATGAGAATCAACTATCAAATTCATTAATAAAATGTTAAGACGAGTCTAATGATACCCATATTGCTTCAATTATAGCCGGGTCGATATCCGGGTCAAAAGCGGGCTCGCAGGACCCACAACCTGGAACCAAAAACGAAAAGAATCACGATGATCCCAATGATGCCAAGAAGGCATGCTCCAAATTTGAGCACAATTGGACAAGGGAAGGGCACCAAAACATCCCGCCCAAGTTGGGGATTAAAGAATGGAAATTTCAAAAATAAAAATGGAAATTGGGCAAGAACTACTTACCACAAAGATGGAATTTAAAGTCGAGATGGACAATCCTTTACTTCCATGAAGCATGCACGAGCTAGGGGCATCCAATACATAAGAATTTCCAAGCTTTGGTAGGGGCAACAATGGAGAAAATTAAGAAAATTCAAGGGATGCTAAAAGGAACAAGTGGGGAAGATGACTTACCAAGAATCGGAAAAACACGGAAAATCTACAAGCAATTGATTCCCCAAGGATTAGAAATGATCAAGAGCAACTTTGGTAGAGAGAAAAATGAGTTTTAGAGTGAGAAAAGTGAGGAGAAGGGCTGGAAAAAATAAAATGACAGCAATAAATAGCTGCTGTCCGCAGTTGATTTTCTGCACTTTTTAGAAAACTCGATGGGGCATTCCAGGAACAATTAGAAACCAATATTCAAAAACCAATAGTTCTAATAGAGTGGAAACGACGTTCTGAACTCAACGGAATCGACGAAACTTCCATATGAGGTCATTTCGGAAAAATATTGAACCAAGTCAACACTAACGAAAAGGAATTCAAAGGCTCAAAATGAGTCCGACTCATCCAAAACCCGAACCAACCATCTTCCTATCCTAAGCTCAACATTCCGGAGTTGATGGAATCGTTGAATTTTGAATCCAACACTCTGATCAACAAAAATCACCTGAAGTTGTACTTTCAACTCCAAATGGCCTGAAAACTGAGAAAACCACACAAAACCCACACCAGAAGTTCTCAGGCTTCAACTAAAGGTCCAACTAGACCAAACTCATTGCTCCGAAGCTAACAGAACTGTCAGAATTCAATTCCGAGCACGTTAGCTAAGAAAGTTGACCAAAGTCAACGATATTCTAAGTTTAAGCTCTAAAACAAGCAAACGACCAAAATGACCAAACGACCAAACGAACGACCAGGGCACCGAACTACTGGTCCCAGCAAGCCATAAATGACTTGGGGCCGCTACAGGAAGGCTCTAACAGTATAATGAATGCGTAAACGTAAAGATGACCCAAAGGGTCATCACAACATCCACTACTAAAAAGACTTTCATCCTTGAAAGTTAAGAAGAAGGGAGTACCTGAAGGCTCGAACAACTGCGGATACAGAGCATGCAACTCACTCTCGGTCTCCCAAGTAGCCTCCTCGATCGGACAATGTCTCCACTGAACTTTCACAACCGGAATCTCCCTAGATCTCAATATCTTGATATCTCTAGCTAGAATAGCTATCGGCTCCTCAATAAATGATAACCTCTCATCCAACTTAACCGAATCCCACTGCAACACATGAAACTCATCTGGCACATACCGGCGCAACATCGAGACATAGAAGACTGGGTGAACTGCTGAAAACATCGGAGGCAAGGCTAGAATATAGGCAACACTACCAACCCTCTGTAGAATCTCAAATGTCCCAATAAACCTGGGGCTAAGCTTGCCCTACCGATCAAATCTCATCACGCCCTTCACGGGTGATACTCGAAGGAAAACCAGATCACCAACACTGAACTCCAAGGCACGAAGTCTACGATCAGCGTAGCTCTTCTGCCTACTCTGGGCCGCTCTAAGTCTATCTTGAATCAAACAGACTCGGTACAAGGAATCTCTAAGTAAGTCTGTACTATGCGGTCTGGACTCCAACCCATCAAACCAACCAATCGACGATATGCAACGCCTACCATATAAAGCTTTGAAAGGTGCCATGCCAATAGTCGAATGAAATTTATTATTATACGCGAACTCGGTCAATGACACGAACTGATCCCATGAACCTCCAAAGTCAAGTACACAGGCCTGAAGCATGTTCTCCAGGACTTTAATAGTCCTCTCGGACTGGCCATCTGTCTGAGGGTGAAAAGCAATACTAAGCTGAAACTCCGTACCCAAATCCCTCTGTATAGCTCTCCAGAACTGAGATGTGAAATGAGTGTCATGGTCTGAAATGATAGAAGTTGGGACCCCGTGCAACCGTATAATCTCACGAATGTAGATCTGAGCAAACCTCTCTGCCCCGTAGGAAGTCTGAACTGGCAAGAAATATGCTGACTTAGTCAGCCTATCAACGATCACCCAAATGGAATCAAACCTCTGAGTAGTACGAGGGAAACCAACAACAAAGTCCATAGTAATACCTTTCCACTTCTACTCAGGAATGGGAAGTCGCTGCATCAAACCACCCGGTCTTATGTGCTCGAACTTCACTTGTTGACAGTTTAAGCACCGAGATACGATCTCTGCCACATCCCACTTCATACCACTCCACCAGTAAAGATGTCTCAGGTCTCTATATATCTTCGTTGCACCAGGATGGATGGAGTATCTAGAACAATGTGCCTCATGGAGTATCAACTGTATCAAATCACCAACTCTCGGAACATAAAGTCGACCCTCAAACCTTAGAATCCCATCATAACTAAGGTAGCCTGGCTAGCCTCACCCCAAACAACCTGATCATGAAGGCCATACAAACTCTGATCCTTGAACTGTCGGCTCTGAATCTGATCAACTAGAGTAGAACGAACCTCAACACTGTCAAGAACTCTGCTGGGATTTGATAAGTCAAGCCTAACTAAACGGTTAGCCAAGGACAGGATGTCCAAGGCCAACGGTCGCTCAGAAGATGAAAGTGAAGCTAGGTTGTCCATACTCACTGCCTTTTGACTCAAGGCATCCGCTACCACGTTTGTCTTGCCCGGATGGTATAAAATAGTGAAATCATAGTCCTTCAGCAACTCAATATATCTTCTCTGTCTCGAGTTCATCTTGCGCTGACTCGTAATATACTAAAGACTACGACGGTCGGTGAATATCTCACAATGAACTCCATATAGATAGTGCATCCAGATCTTGAGCGTGAAGACTACCATCGTTAACTCTAAGTCGTGAGTAGGGTAGTTGTGCTCATGAACCTTCAGCTGCCTCGACGCATATGCTATCACTCGACCCTGCTGCATCAACACACAACCAAGACCCACTCCTAAAGAATCACAATACACGGAGAAACTCTGACCCTCAACCAGGAAAGTCAAAACTCGAGCTGAAGTCAATAAGGCCTTAAGCCTCTGGAAGATATCGTCGCACTGATCAGACCACTGAAATGGAACATCCTTCCTAGTCAGCATAGTAAAGGGTGCTGCTATGGAAGAAAATCCCTCAATGAACCGTCTGTAATACCCGGCTAACCCGACAAAGTTGTGAACCTCGGTAGGAGTAGTAGGTCTAGGCCAATCACGAACTGCAGAAATCTTACCCCGATCAACTCTAATCCCATCCTTAGACACCACGTGCCCTAGGAATGCAACTAACTCTAACCAAACTCACACTTTGAGAACTTGGCGTAAAGCCGATGATCTCTCAAAGTCTGAAGTGCAGTCCTCAAGTGTTGCTCATGCTCATCTCTACTCCTCCAGTATACCAAGATGTCATCAATGAAGACTATCATGAACATATCTAAGTATGGGCTAACCACCCTGTGCATCAAGTCCATGAAGGTTGCGGGGGCATTAGTCAACCCAAAAGACATCACCAGGAACTCATAGTGGCCGTAATTTATCTAGAATGTTGTCTTAGGGATGTCCTCCGCCCTAATCCTCAACTGATGGTAGCCGAACCTCAAATCAATCTTTGAAAACACAGCGGAACCCTGAAGCTGATCAAATAAGTCATCAATCCTGGGTATCAGATACTTATTCTTCACTGTCACCTTATTTAACTGCCGATAATCAATACATATCAGCATCGACCTATCCTTCTTCTTCACGAAGAGAACATGAGCACCTCAAAGAGACACACTCGGTCTAATGAACCCCTTAGCTAACAAATCCTCGAGCTGCTCCTTAAGATTTCTCAACTCAGCAGGAGCCATACGTTAGGGAGGAATAGAAATGGGTCTTGTGCCTGGCTCTAACTCAATGGCAAAATCAATATCCCTCTCAGGTGGAAGGCCTGGCAGGTCGGTAGAAAACACATCTAGGAAGTCTCTAACCACAGGAACAGACTCAGGAGACATAGGGTCATCACTAGCATCTCGGACATATGCTAGATAATATAAATACCCATGGGATATCATCTTCCTAGCTCGAAGATAAGAAATGATCCTAGACGGTGCATGGAAAACAGAACCCTGCCATACAACCGATGATACACCGAGCATGGCTATGGTAACGGTCTTGGCATAGCAATCCAAAACGCATGGTGAGGGGACAACCAGTCCACGCCCAGTATCACATCAAAATCCAACATATCAAGTATCATCAGGTCAGCCCAAGTATCCAAATCACCAACAGATATCACACAGGATCTCACAATCTGATCCACTACTAAAGAATCTCCTACTGGGGTCGAAACAGAAACATGCACAGACAATGGCTCACTAGCAAACCCCAAACAAGGCAGAAAGTAGGCAGATACATATGAACAAGTGGATCCAGGATCAAACAAGGCATAAGCTGGCTAACAGCATACAGAAATCGTACATGTGATCATGGCATCCGAGGCCTCTACCTTCGATCTTCCAGGGACCGCATAAAACTGACAACGACCTCCACCTGCCTGACCGCCATCCCTACCACCTACTCTGCCACATTGGGCACCACCCCTAGCCTGACCACCACCCCCTCTAGACGGAGGCTGAACTACTCGCAACAGCTCGGCTGGCTGAACTGTACCCTGCTGGGAGAAATCTCTAGCAAAGTGACCAACCACACCATAAGTATAGCAATCCCCTGACGACCTACTCGGTCGGGATGAACCAGTAGAACTCGAATGGCCACCACGGTCTGATGCCCCAGAATCTGTACCTCTCAACGACTAACCACTGTGACCTCGCTGACTGCCCTGACCCTGCTCAAACTGAGAACCAGAAGCTTGAAGTGACGCCTGTACCGGTCGGCTAGACTGACCCTGATGTTGTTGCGAATGATAACCTCAGCCCCACTGGCCTGAACCTCTACCACTATGCCTAGAACCACTGTAACCACCCTGATGTCAAGGCCTCTATCTCTGGCCTCGGTGTCATGATGACACAAATCCTCAACTGTGCAGGCATAATCTGCAATGGCGTGGAATGACCGACCGATAGCAACCAGTATCTCTACAGGCTCTCTGAACTCTCTCCGTAACCCCCAAACAAATCTACGGACTATGTCGGCCTCAGTAGGCATAATCATGGCTCTAAAGGGAGAAAGTTGATGGAAGCGGGTCTCATACTCCGAGACAGTCATAGTATCCAGAGAAAGTCTAGTGAACTCCTCCCTCTGACGCTCTCGATCGCTTTGTGGCAAGAACTTGGCCATAAAGGCCTCATAGAACTCAGACCAGGTCAAAGGAGGTGATGTAGAAGGCCTGCAAGCTACCTATGCTCTCCACCATAACTTCGCTGGACCCTCCAGCTGATATGTAGTATATCCAACACCGTGGGTCTCCAATAAGCCCAAATGATGCAGCATCTCCTCACAGGTGGTGATAAAGTCATATGGGTCCTGACCCTGTGTACCAGCAAACCTCGGTGGCGCTAATCTCAGAAACCTACCCAATGCCTTCTGCTTCATCTCTGTCATAGTGGGGAAGGGAGCAAGAGGCTGGGTAACTGATGAAACTGGAACAACCTCAGCACGGGGAGCCACAGTAACAGGCTGCATTCCTGAACTCTGAAAACCCAGGTTTCCCCCTGAGTGGATGTATGTGCTGCCTCTGAAGGTCTATCTCCAATCATACCCAGAAGCTGAAGTAACAAACCTCGAATATCTGAAGACTGAGCTAGGGCTGAAGCTGGCACAGAAGCTGATGCTGGAACTGGTACTGGAGCTGGTGGTACTTGGGCTATCCCCGGGTCCACATGTTGCTGCTCTGGAGCTAACACTGGCTCTACCTCAAATCTAGTAGCTTTAGCAGGTGCCGCTGCTCTGGGGCTCCCTCGACCCCTACCTCTACCCTGGCGACCACCCCGGCCCCCAGTTGGAGTCAGAGGTGCAGGGGCAGGAGGCTCTCCTCTGCCAGAAGCTAAAGAGCTCGTACGAACCATCTACGGAAGAGTGAACCAGAATAAGTGAGAATTCTAGAAACTTTCAAGGATACTACGTATGAAAGAGGAACAAGAACAATCCATTTTCCTAAGATGTCATTATAGCCTCCCGAAGATTGAGTACAGACATCTCTGCCCCGATCCGCAGGACTCTACTAGACATTGGCTCATATACCGATGACACTGATGAACCTAGAGCTCTTATACCAAGCTGTCACGACCCAATTTCTCGGTCATGATGGCACCTACAACCCCCTAGTAGGTGAACCAATCCCCGTAGCCCGGAACGGTTAGTAATGGGCTACCTTCTGACAGTTTAAGCGGAAGATTCGATACATAAGCAGAAGCAAGGGCATAATGAGAAGAAAATATATACAAGAGAGATATAAACAAGCAGAATCTAAATCAACCCAAAACCTGGTATAAAAGCGTATAAGAGTCGAACTACATTAGGAGTACAAAGGTCCAAAAGTCATATATACACAATGTCTCCAAAACTATAAGAGTACAAAATACACCAAGGATAACTGAAATCAAGCTCTGAATGCCAAGAGCTCACCCTCAGTCTGGATGATCCAAAAACTGCACCTCGCACGAGTCCCTGACGCGCTAACGGCGATGACCCATGCTAGGATCTGCACCAGAAGATGCAGAGGGTAGGGTGAGCACCAAATGGGAAGCACAAGTTACCCAGTAAGTATCATAGGCCGACTGGGTACATATAAAGTAAAAGAGCAATAGCAGACAGAGTAGAAGCAAACAGTCACAGAAATCAACGAAAAGTACATAGGAACTAGCCCAGAGGGAAGACAATAGAAAATAACATATAAGGCTAGCATATAGAATATATACACTTAACAGGCACAGGTTAAAGTAAGGACGACGCACCTGGGATCTTCGCAAAAATAGTATATATGTAAGTGTAGGTTCTAGAAATGGGTGGTATACCGGTAACCTCAAGCGTAAAGAGTGGGAGAGAAGGATAAAGTAGACATGCTCGATAAATAGAACAAATAACCAGCCAAACCATATCAATCTCAAATCCCAAAATAACAGCCTAGCGGAGTCCAACTCCACACATATAACCGTAATAGAGGAAAATTCCGTAATAAGTAATGAGAGTCTACCTACAGTCCCCCGGGCGCCCATACAATCGAGGAACGCAATCAAGTGAAAACAAACCCTCCGTCATCCCATACTATCGGAGCATACAATCAACAAACAACAAACAAGCGTGGAATCCCGAACAATGAATGATATGATGCATGAAAACCTCAGGGTGAAATAGAACCTCTATATGTACCTCCTCCGGTGTCGATCGAGCCCAGCAGGCAGGTTCCATTGAAGGACACAACCCATATACCTATACTCCACCGTATACCCTTCCCCCCAGCACATGCAACCCAAAGCCTCAGGCCCGGAGCGGCAAGGTCCATGGAGGTCCCGGACCCCATACTAAAACTCAGAATCAAAACATGTCGAGTTCGGGTTCAAGGTAGTGGCTAAGTCTCAAATATGCATGCCTAAACCGTGTCTAGGACTAAAACAGTGAAAAAGATGTCTCAAAAATCCTTCCAAGAGTGCCCGGGCACAACCGGGTCTAAAACAGTAGTAAAAACATCTCAGATGCTCGATCCGACCGAGCCTAATATCATTTCAAATCAGTAAGAAAACTGAGCTAGCACTCCGACCCGGTCAGGTCTAGCAATAGTAGTAAATCATGATAAAATCATATTTTTAACCTTCTTTTACCCTAAGAAGATCCACGTATCAAGTCAAATCATTTCCAAATTCAATTTCATCGAAAACGGGCCCCGGGGGCCATGCAAGGTTTAGAAAATCATTTTCCGTAGGCCCAAAGCCAAAAATCATAATAAGACGTGGAAAAACCTCTTTATATGCATGGAAATGATAAGATCAACCCAAATAGCTGCCCGGCAACTCACAATCAACCTAACGGCCCTACACAGGCTCCGAAGCTACTCAACAAGCATAAGCAACCTAGAAGGATATTTATATATCTGGGACTCGCATACATTCCCAATAATCTCACTTTCTATGTTCCAGAGTCAACAAGACCTCACGGGGTCACACGGGTAATAAATATATCAACTAATAGGAATACTACACACAACGGAAGAAAGTAATAGAACGAATCATGGAAAAGCGGTCAAGGTTTGTGGTACCAACCTAATAACCCAACCCAAGGATGCTAACTAATACAATTTTATCCGATATATGCGAAGTCTAGGGAGTTACGCCGTAACCTACCTATCGTCCGATGACAAGCTACGGGAACGACGATATCCGAGGCCGAGCTGCTCCGAGAAGCTCCAAACGAGAATCAAAATATCAAATTCATGAATAAAATATTAAGACGAGTCTAATGATACTCATATTGCTACAATTGTAGCCGGGTTGATATCCGGGTCAAAAGCGGGCCCGTGGGGCCCAAACCTGAAACAAAAAATGAAAAGAACCACGATGACCCCAACAATGCGAAGAAGGTATGCTCCAAATTTAAGCATAATTGGACAAGGGAAGGGCACCAAAACAGCCCGCCCAAGTTGGGGATTAAAGAATGGAAATTTCGAAAATAAAAACATTAATTGGGCAAGAATTACTTACCACAAAGATAGAATTTCAAGCCGAGACGGACAATCCTTTACTTCCATAAAGCATGCAAGAGCTAGGGGCAACCACTACATAAGAATTTTCAAGCTTTGGTAGGGGAAACATTGGAGGAAATCAAGAAAATTCAAGGGAAGCTAAGAGGAACAAGTGGGAAAGATGACTTACCAAGAATCATAAAAACACGGAAAATCCACAAGCAATTGATTCCCTAAGGATTAGAAATAATCAAGAGCAATTTTGGTAGAGAGAAAAATGAGTTTTATAGTGAGAAAAGTGAGGAGAAGGACTGGAAAAAATGAAATGACAGCAATAAATAGCTGCTGTCCGTAGCTAATTTTCTGCACTTTTTAGAAAACTCGATGGGGCATTCCGTGCATAATCGGAAATCGATATTCAAAAACCAATAGTGCTAATAGAGTGAAAACGATGTTCCGGACTCAAAGGAATCGATGAAACTTCCATACGAGGTCGTTTCAGGGAAATGTTGACACAAGTCAACACTAACGAAAAGGAACTCAAAGGCTCGAAATGAGTTCGACTCACCTAGAACCCGAACCAACTATCTTCCTAGCCCAAACTCAATATTCCAGAGCTGATGGAATCGTCGAATTTCAAATCCGACACTCCGATCATAGAAAGTCATGCAAAGTTGCAATTTCAACTCCAAATGGCCTGAAAACTGAGAAAACCACACAAAACCCACACCAAAAGTTCTCAGGCCTCAACTAAAGGTCCAATTTGACCATACTCATTGCTCCGGAGCTAACGGAATTGTCAGAATTCAATTCCGAGCATGTTAGCTAAGAATGTTGACCAAAGTCAATGATATTCTAAGTTTAAGTTCTAAAACAGACAAACGACCAAAATGACCAAATGAACGACCAGGGCATCGAACTACCAGTCCCAACAAGCCATAAATGACTTGGGATCACTAGAGGAAGGCTCTAAGGGGTTGTTTGGTGTGAGGGATAAAAATAAATAGTCATGGGATAAAAATATAGTCTAGGGATAACTTTTTGATATCTTGTTTGGTTGCTATGTTTGGGATAACTTATCCCACCATTTATACCATAGTGATGGGATAAGTTATCCCAGGATAGTTAATCCCAGGATAACAAATCCTGGGATAACTTGTTCCCAACCAAACGACCCCTAACAGTACAATGAATGTGTAAAAGCGAAGATGACCGGAAGGGTCATCACATTGAAGGATGTGCATGTCATTTGTAAATATTCCATTTCCCCCAAAAATATTATATACAAACCGATTAAATGAAATGAGGGTACAAAATAAGGAAAAAAGGAATGTACATCAGGAATCAGTCCCACGCAAGGGTACAATCCTAAACTGGGCCGTTGTGGTTAGTTTTTCATTCTCGAACTTCTTGTACTTCTTGGGATTCTGAACGCCCTTCGAATGGAAATCTTCCCTTGATAATAAAGAGCTATCTAAAAATTCCCAACCCCTGGGACAATGGTTCATACAACCCGACATCACATCCTTTAACCACATAAGGGATGATTGTTCTTTCAGGTCGTGGGCCCTTTCAAACACAAGATGGTCTTACTAATGGACTTAATATCCCTTGGATATTAAGACATCTTAGGTCAATGCCTATTTCGGGAGTTGGTTTCGCTCTATATTGGGTTATTAAAATAGGTTTTGAGATTGATCGGGATCCCGAGCGGACAATCGCGGGCTAAAACAACAAGTGACTATTAATCGACCGCGAGTCAACTACTTCACTCGTCTGTTTTGAGAAATTGTGTTTTTTGTGAAGAACGACTGCAAATACTTGCATAATCGCCTTTTTACCCCTAAGGCAATCTAATGCTTTTGCCAAGAGAGACGGAAGATGCCATGAACAGTTTATAATTGCAAAAAGTGTAAGGAAAGCAATAAAGTTACTAATTATTACAATCCGAATAGTTAGTCAAATAAGTTAGTCAAATAGTTCAAATTTTTGGTTAGAACCTAAATAAATCCCCAGCAGAGTCGCCATTTTTGTTTTATCCCTTTTTGGATTTTTATTTTTAAAAGAGATGGTTTTGACACTTAGAAATTATTTCAAAACTTAAAAGCAAATTTCAAAATAATTCTAAAATAAATAGAGTCTCCACTTAATTTTTATAAAGAAATTAAAAAAATTTAAAAGAATTTCAAAGACTTAAAAATAGAAATAAATCTTTAAAATCATAGAGAAAATGGGTAAAGCTTCAAGTAACGTCTTAATAAGTGTTTTAAGGTATTTAAGAATGTCCGTTTTAAAAACGGTTGACCAAAACAATTTGACTAACTTAAATAAAAAATATTTATTTTGCAAAGAGTTAATTTTATGACAAATAACAAGGATATAAAACTTAAAACAAATAGCAAGTTTGAAGAAATTACTTAGTTTAGCCAAGTAAAAGGAAAATTCGCTTTAAGAAAATGAACTAAATTTTTTTTTAAAGAAGACGACTTCAACATATCCTTTATAATTAGTATTATAGAATGTAAGTAACTCATGAAAAGGAGGTTATTTGAAAAGAATGTGATTTTATTATTCCAAAATAGGATGTGATTTAAGGATAAGAATTTTAGAGAAAATATTAACTTGAATGAGTATGAAAAGTTAGGAAAATTATCCCAACTAAACTCAAATTCGAAAGAACCCTTTTAATTTTATTTTCGAAAGAGTAGCTTAGGTGAGAAAAGGTTTATCATATATCAAAAAAAATTATACTAAACTAACAATGAAGCTTTTAACACTTAAGAATGGAGGTGACCAAATTAGATGAAAAGAAAACTCATTTTTCCTGTAGGAAATCAATCACATAATTCATTTATATTCTACTTTTCCTGATAAAACCAAATAGGTGAGAAAATCCAAATAGGTAAAGTAAAAGGGAAAGGAAGAGAAAATGATAAAGTTAGAATGGCAACACATAGGGAATTTATTTAGATTAAGTTAGAGTTAATACAAATAGTTACAATTAAAAGAGAGAGAAAAGGGAAGTTGGGCCTTCATGCCCACTACTAGATCTGTCCAAACTTGGACCCTGAAAGTGATGGACTTTGGTCCATTTTCTGCCATGTATATTAGCTGTATATCGACAGCTTCTTCCTCACGTTTTTGTGTATATCACCATGTATATAATGTATACCAATGTGAAAACCTGCATTTTAGCTTCCTTTTACTGTCTGTACACATGTACAGATGCATATCTGATGCTTTCCACCTGTATACTCATGTATATCTACGTATACCAGCCCTGGATCTTTGCATATTAGCCCTACTTGGATTTGGAAGGGGACTTGACTCGATGGGTATTGCTCTCAGTCCAACGGAGATGCAAAGGACAATGAATTGAGTCCAACGAGGACTCGTATGGAGGAGTTCATGCAAAGAAAATATAAGAAATAAAGATTAGCATACTTATTTAACACCACTGTAAGCTTAAAATATTAAAATCAACACATGGCAATGACCAAATTAACGAATTCGAATGGGCTTATTAACTGCATACAATGTCATCCCAACTACTGGATCATTCTTGTTTCATAAAGAAACACTTCAACATCATTAAAAAATTAAGAATCCTTTAAACTAAAACAAATAGGACGGGGAAAGGACTGCCTCCTGTCGAAATGGGGAAACAGAACGGTGAAAAGAAAAGTGTGCTTAATTGATCCATTCTAATTGATCTATTCCTATCAACCAACTCGAACGCCAAAGATAAAGAACAATAAGAGGAAAGAAAATCATGCCCTTTAAAGAAGCAAGTAGATTTATCTTGGAAGATCCTATTCTCGAATGTTCATAACACTTTACTATCAGGAATCTCATAACATGCTAAATTAAATTAGCTTATATTCAATAACAATATGGATGAGAAAACATGAGGGAAAATATCTTAATAGGAGACTAGCATGGATTTGTTCATGAGAGAAAAATGAAAAAAAAAGAGGAGAAACACAACCTATTCATAAATGTTCATGCTTCGTATATCAGCTAGAACCAATTATTCATCAGAACAATGGAGTAACATGAAGAAAAAAAAAGGAGTTTTACTACTAGATCAGTACAATTAATTTACTACGGGACATGCCGAGTGAAACTAATGCTTCTACTACAAAGGGAGTTTTTAATCAGTTCATAGCATTATTAGATCAAAGCTTTCATTCACTTGGTTAAGGTCACATACCAAGAACTTAATCAAACAAAGGCAACTTTATTATGACAAGAACCAAAACACACACAAAATAAAAGAAAATAATTAAAGGATATCATGAGGGTATCAAGCCTAGGAGCACCTAAAGAAAACTGAACTGACATGTTCAAGGTCTTTTCTCGACAAGCTTCCATTCTTTTTCTATTATGAACCCATAAACAGAACTCAAGCAAAAATATGGAAATACCAATTGATCCAAAACCCATATTCTAAGGATTCAGTAGCATTGGAGATAAAGTAAATCAGTTGAGAGGAAATAATCCTAATGAAGATGAGCTATGGAGAAACTTCCTTATACTTTAATTCTTCTTTCAAGAGTCTTTCTTAGTATGATGGAACTAAGGAGACACTTGAAGTTCAATCGAATATTCAACAGTTTAATAACAAAATCAGCAAAGGAACGAAAGGAAACAAGCAAAACCAGTCACAACCATGCTAATTTGGAACTTTTAAAGAGCAAAATTGGTTGATGAAATGGAACCATAATGAAAGCTTTATTCATCTGTTGGATTGAAGGCTTAGAGGAAGACTAGGAAGTAATCCCCTATGCTCTTTCTTCCATAACAAATTCTGATTTGGCGTCATAAACCAAAGAACCCTTTAAAAAAACCTTAGCTCTACATCATACAAAATAATCAATACGCACAACAATTTCAATCCGAATAGAAGACTCTAAATCAAATTCATAATAACATAGGAATTTTCATTACAGCGTCCAGATTCAGAAAATAATAAGAAAATACAGAAAGATGAGATTTTACCTTCCTTGGTGCAGCGACTGGAACGAGTTGATATGTTAGCGATTTTTCGATGGACTCGAACTTCCCCTTTTCGAAATGCAACAAACAGACCCAGGAAAACTTCAAAGACAATAGTATTTCTTGCTTTCTTTCAGCTTGAATTCTTAGGTTTCCCCAAAAATCAGAGAAAAGGACTCTCCAAGATTTTTGCTACCCAAAACTCACCCCTTCACAATGGAGAGCGCGGGGTTTATATAGGGGGAAATTAGGTTTTGCAACGGGTGGAAAATGGGGAGAAAACATTGGGGATTTAGGATAAGGGTTGGGGATTTTGATTTTTGAAATCCCAATTCACAAGATGAGGGAACGTATGTACTCGTCCAGTACGAATTCGATCATAGAACGATGATTTAGAGGGAAATCCACCGCCTTTCACGGAAGGGGAATGCTGGAGACGCCACCTGGAGGTCTTCTAGAACCAGCCAACTCATCGTTTTCGTACCAACAAACGAAGATGAGAGGAAATAGACGAAGGGTTGACGATTTGGAGGCGATTTGGGGTCGTTTGGAGTGGTTGATTTTGTCGTTTGAAGAAGTTTGACAGAGAAGAGGTACTGGGTTTGTTCGTCGTCTGTGAGAGAGATGATGAAGATGAAGAGGGGGGTACGATGCGCGTAGTCTGTGTTGTACACGTCCTTTTTGAGATAAATAATAGAGAGACTGAGGACACGTGATGCATATTTGGGGAAAATAAAGGTGTTGTGTGTGAGAGAGTGTATATCTGATGGAGTGAAAGGGGAAATGGGCTCGGGTTGGGAGAATTATTTGGGCTTGGGGATCCATTCATTTGGGCTAAGGGCTGTTAAGATGAGACGGGTGAAAGGGTTTAGGCACTTAGGAATTGGCCACATTTGCTTTGCAAGTGTGGCCGGATTTAATTAAAATGCTAACCAATTTGATTTAAAAAATGACCATATTGATCTAATTAAAGAATTTAGGCCAAAATTGAAACGAAACAAATTAAGGAATTAGGATAGTATTGGAATAGGGATGAATTAATCAAAATCAATTCTTGAGCTTGTTTAATTTAAACAATTTGAAATAATTATTATGTTTTAAAGCATAATTATTATTATTTTAAAATTCTGAAACTAATTATTCAATTAATTTCTAATTTTAAATCAATTTGGAGGAAAATTAAGTATTTTCAATTTAAAAGGATTTTCTCATGAATTAAACTTTAAAGTAGCTTCTTAAGTGAACTTATATAATTCCACATAATTAAATAAGGAATATAGATTCTTACTTAAAACTTTTATAAAAGTTGATTTGGAGAATATTTTGCTTTTTGCCCCCACAAAACGATTATTTCAAGATTGTTTAAAATTGAAAAAACTCAAGATTAATTTGTAATGTGGAGGATAAAAATTGGGTGTCAACAGTAGTAAAACAATACAAATCCATTGGAAATAAAAAACCCATAGTAAGATGATACAAATTCGTCTTTAAAACCAAAAACTAGTGTCAAGGGTGGTACGATCCTTTCTTTTAAACCAAAACTTAGAATTTTCCTCCAAATCATATCATAATCCATGTGTATGAATGTATGCGTGCCAATCATAATTATATATGTTTATGTATAAGTATGCACCAAACAAGGTAAAACCACTCTTCATATAAAAGTTGCACTAATCTAAAGTCCAGCCAGTCTAAAACCACGGCTCAGGTACACAATCTTATAATAGAATAGAATATGAGAAAATAAAGTGACAACAACTCAAACTAATCGATAATCAACTAATTCTACCATGAAAACCCCTCTTAAACATAACCTAAGGATTCGTAACCTATCCTTAACATGGAAGCGAGCAACATAAACTATGGCTTACAAAGAAATACTATTCTAAGGTCCCTGACAAAGCCAATTATTCAGAAAATCATCATAACCTAATTATACCTAGCAGTTTACCCTAACAATCATGAAACTTATAAAATATACTATCTAATCGAGCTAAATCTAAAGAAAGAAAATTGTAACCTACCTTACAGCCGAACAACAAACACAAACTGCCACTTGGGAGCTTTCCCTTCTGATGAGACTTGGATCGCTGCCACCCTATCAAAAATATGATATACTCATCAACACGGAACTAACGATATCTATATTAACACTTCACAATTTGGGCCAAATATTGGGTCAAAAATTGACCCTCGAGGCCCGCTTACGAAAACAAAAAAAAATTCACCGAAGTCTTTCTTGTAGGGTCATAAACTCATACCCAAAATTTGGGTGAAAGACGAGGCTCGTTTTAGGTCCAAATCAACCCAGAAGTCCCATGATCATAAGAGATGAATTTCATAGGAAATGGAGTTTGAATCGCAAATTAGACGTGTAATCGATGCTATAAATAGATAAGGAACAAATAGGGGAAAAGAACTTACCTATAAGAATGTGAAATCGCCAAGAAATGGAGAAAAACTCCCTCTACCGAGTTCTCAACTATGGAGTTTGAGTCTTGCATGCAAATGAGATGAAATGAGGAAGTTGGTCTCTTAAAAGACTGCCAAAATTTTTCTATACCAGCCAAAACTTTGCTATAATGGCCTCTGATTTCGCTGTAGCTGCCAATGGCTTTGCTATAGCAAGCTTCCAGACACCAGCCATACTACACACTTCAAATGGACCCTCGAGATTCATTCGGAGTCTCGTGAACATAAACCATATATGTTTTCAAACTGAATATGATATTTCAAACTCATTGAAATTGAGGAAATGACCAATGGAGGTTGTATTGACGAGATGTCGACAAAAGTCAATACTTCAACTAATATTATAAATAATCGTCCAAACATTCGAAATAAGTCCAAAAGCCTTGGGACCTGAACTAAAGGTTCCACTAGTCCAAAGTCTACATTTCGGAGCTAACATCGCTGAAGGAATTCTCATCCGCGTCTGTTTACTAAGAAAGTTGACCGAAGTTAAGCATTTCTACTTAAAAGATCCAAAACAAGGAAACCATTCTAAAACTCACTCGAATACCTCGAGAAATACACCACCAATCCCCACAAGTCACAAAAGCAGTAAAGAAACTATAAGAAGGGTCGAGATAGTAAAGACGCACAAAAACAAGGAAATGACCAGGAGAGTCATTACAAAAATCCTAAAAATTTCCAATTCATCCACCGACATACCTCGTGAGCCAATATCGAATGATTTAGGTTTTGCTAGATTCACCTAGTGGAATTTACTCTGGATGCATGAATTACTTCATAGTTGGTATCATTGGGTCGCAAGTTCCTTTATAGTTCTTGTCCTTCATTGGTAAGTACAATTCATCAATTGGTTCTATGACCTTATTCTTCTTTACATTTGGGCCATGTTCTGTAGGGTCCTGGGTGACATTCTCTCTAAAAATGTTCCTTAACTCATTTTGTGATTCATCAACTAATATTCAATCTAGTATGTCACCCAAAAACTGGCAATTTGCTATGTTTTCTATCTTTTAGCCATTTAGACATCATAAACCTACAAAATAGTAAACTAACATAAAAACATAATAAAACATAGTAAAACAAGTATAAGAACAATTAAAACATCAAGTACATGATAAAGAATATGTGCTAATTTCTAGGCACATCAAGACCCACAACTTAAAGTCTTTGCTTGTCTCAACCAAGTATTACTAGACTCAACTATTCAACTATGTTCAAGTAAAACAAAGTAAGTTGCCTACAATGGTTTAAAGAAGTTGCTACTGGCATTCACTTTCAAACCAAGTTTTGGCCACTTTATTTTCACAAATTTTTCAAAACCAATTGCCTTACCTCAAATTAACATTACTAATAATACAACCTCAATCTTTGACATTTTACTTTATCAGCTATACCAATGCATACTGGAGATATAGTTTAGGGAGTTTGACTTTATTCATCCATTTTCGTCCAAGTGCCCTAACAATAGTCCAAAGAAATATCCAAGAAATAACACACACATATGTACAAGAACAATAGGACAAATAGACTAAAGAGAGAGAAAACACCCACACTTAAAAAAGAATTCATATGTTATAAGGTATACCCTTATTTTTTGTTTCTATTGTCTTTGGAAGACTCTATTGAGATAATATAAGGACTTTTCTAAGATTATAATCTAGGCTTGGGGATGGGTTGGACACATTTTTTGATAAACAGTGACTACCCCTTACCTGAACTCTACAATCCTCACATTTTCATCCCTTTTAACTTTTTCAATTTTTGTTCATCTCCTTCTTTTCTATCTCCACTTTTTCTTTTCTTTTATTGTCTGTGGTGTATTTTTATTTTTTACACCAAGTAAAGGTCTAACATAACTACTACTCCACCCGCAACTTAGGCTATAAGCTTTATATAACTTTTCTTTTTTACCTTCACCCCAAACTTAGTCTTTTTACGTCTCATGTTTCACTTTTAGTGTTAAGGAAGGACATGTTTCAAGAGAAGGTTTATTTTTAAATAAGGAATATGGGTTTACAGTTACAACAAGTTAACAAAAAGGTTTAAAATCTCAAAATGGGAGACTAGGGGTATTATAAGCATTCAGAAGATTCATTTTAGGCTAAATAATAACTTTTGTTCCACAAAGATGGCCTATTATTGATCTATCAATTAAGTTATCCTTTGTCACGATCCAAAATTGGGCCATGATGATACATACTATAACCCTCCAATAGGTAATCTAAAACCCACGCTATATGCAGAAAGTAAAGACTAACATAAATAATAAGGGAAGCTGAAACAGGACAAACGGGCTACCATACATAATAAGAGAAGCTGAAACAGGACAAACGGGCCACCATACGTAGATACATACATAATAGGTACAAAATATACAACACGGGCCTTACAAAAATGAAAGAATGACCAATTATACAAGATAATCAACCCTGAACCTGGTGTCACTGGTACAAGAGCAACTAACTGTACAGAAATAGGACTATACTGATACAAGCTACCCAAAAAGTACAAATTATAGACAAATAATACAAGATGGAAATGGATAAGCCTCTGGATGTCTAGAGCTCACCATAAATCCAGTTGACCAATGCATCCAAATGAACAAGACCAACGGGGATGAAACAAGCTAGGATCTGCATCAAAAAAAGATACAAAAGTGTAGCTTGAGTACTAAAATACGGGGTACTTAGTAGACATTTGTCATGTACCAAGCCTACACCCTGGATGTAACATAGGACCTGGGACCACAAGTGATCCCAATCTAACTCTTGTCACTAGCATAATCTTAGACATGAGCACATGCATACTAAGAAAAAGCCTAAATGAAAGTAATGAACAACTTGTTTTGATGTAACTATAAGTCTGAATAATTAAAGTCTGAAACAACAATACCAACTATCTAACTATGTATGAAAGCCTCTAAATACTGATAAGATGAGTTTCTGGGAAAAGACCCCCATCTAACTCTAAGTACTAAAAGAAATTATTAAATAACTAAAACTCATAAAAGAAGTCCTTGAATGACGAGGACTCACCAATCCGATTGGCTCCTACTGTGATCTAGCCATGAGTTTGAGAATGAGAGCCTAAATCTACATCATGATAATATGTAGCACAAAGAGGTATATGTTTAATAATATGGAATGTACTGAGTATGTGAGATATGCGATTGTCATGATACAAAATATATTGAAAACATGTTTAAACTGAAGTTTTGTAATAGCAGCAAAATCAATAGTACAATGACTGCAAGTAATATTATAAGATGAAAACATGAGTAATGAAACAGTAAATCCTAACTTGAGACTAGCAGTCATGTCACGCCCCGAGGTTACTCCCTAGACATAACATGGGACTTGGAACCACAAGGATCCCTAGTTGACCCTTGGTCATAACATTCTCAAGCATACATAAGGAAAACATAGCGAAAGCATCATAAGGAAATCCAAAATAGGAAACATAATCGTAGATAGATAATCAATAGAAGGAAATACAACTCAAAGATCATCCAACAACATCTATGTCTGAAAAGCCTCTAGTACTAACATAAAGAGTTGATGGGACAATACCCCAACTAACTCGACAATCTGAAAGGAAAAAAACATAAACTAGAGTAAAGTCTAGCCCTTGAACTATGAGGACTCACCCAAGCTAACTGAGAGTGGCCAGAAACTCTAGCCACGTATCTGTGAAGGAACACCTGAATCTGCACCGTCAAGGATGCAACGCAATATGCGTTAGTACTATGGAATGTACTATGTATGTGAGCAATGCATAAGGTATGGTAAAACATGCTTTAAAACGTGCTTAAACATAATCCATGCATAATAGAGTATCAAGAGAAGAAATCGTAATGAAAAGATAACTCATGAGGTCAAAGCCAACTTAAAAATAGTAGTTCATAAAGCTTAGAAAACATGAAAACATACATACGGGAGTTTCTTATAACCGACATGAGACCATGTGAGCTACATGGAATCTAACTATATAACCCTAGTTAGCAAAGCTGACTTTGAACCTTGCCGAGGAACAAGTCACCATACCCAACTATATAACCCTAGTTGGCAAAGCTGTCCTATGCCCCGCTAAGGCAAGGACACCATACATAAAGACGTGGATCCACTCTCATAAGCCTTTAAGGCACATATCATATCATATCATAACCTACACTGGCAACGTAGTTTCTGGGACTAAGGGTACTCTCACCCTGTCCACTCGGTGCTAAGTACTACTCCCGAAACATGCACATATAGCTCATAATCTCATAAGGGCCTACTCTCATGCCAAATCTTATTCATAATGCTTGAAAATACATCGGGTATCATGCAACTTTCATAACATAGTTCATAGTGCTTAGCAAAGCCATAATTCAAAATATGCTTTTCTTTCTAAATCATACTTGAAGAATTAGGCATGCAATTTCATAAATACATAAAGGCCATGATATCTAATCATGCCAACTTCCTCTTGAAAACATGCAATTTCATGGGTTCATGCTAGAAATCAACTTTCAAGCTTGGGGTTTTAAAACCAATGAAGGAATCATGAACAAATCATGCATAATCAATAAGAAGCCATCAATTTAGACATAGAAACTGATTTCATAAACTTTCCCCAATTTTGATCAAAAACCCTAATTTCATAACTTCATAAATCAAAATAAGAATTGGGGAATTTGGGCACAAGGGTGAAAGGAACCCATTGTTAAAGACCCACATACCTTGGTGGAAGATTACCCACTTGGTTGGAAAGATCTAGGAGGCTTGAACTTGAAGCTTGAGAGGAACGTTTCCTTTTTGGGAGGTGAATGAGGAGCTTAGAAAAAACCTAGGATAATATGGGTGAAAACCCTACTAGGAATAGTCAAAACGACTTCAGTTAGTAGTTAAAAGGGTGGGCAATGACTAAAATTCCCCTGGGATTAAATTAAGAAAAGTTGGGAATTTGGTCAGCTTCAGGGATCACGAGTGGAGTCTACGACTTGTAGACCTTTCCATGACTCGTGGATCCCTAATCATGGAAACTGTCAGGAATTTCAACCTGCAGGAGGCATTCTATGGTCCAACAGGATGACTCTTGGAAGCTTCCACGAGTCGTAGAACCTAGTCGTGGAACTCAGGGAAATAAGGCTGCCTCTGATCAGGTTTTAACGAGTCAATAGCACGAGTCGTGGGAGTGACTCCTGGTTGTCAGTCCTGAGGAGGGTCTGCAGGACTGGAATCAAGAGTCACTTCCATGAGTCGTGGAACCTTCCACGACTCGTGGAACCTTCCACGACTCGTGGACTTGACCCGCGGTCCCTGGAAGTCCAAAATTTTCTGCAAGTCTGAGTTTAAAAGCTGGATACATTTCTGGGGTATTACAATATCTCCCCCTTGGGATCATTCATCCTCTAATGAAGACTAAACAAGGAAAAAGTGAGGAGAAAACAGCCTAATCAAACATCATAACATAGAAATAAAGAGAACATCATGAAAACTGAACTTCTCAACTTGAAAACATGATAAACTAACTTCATAAAACATTGATGCATTCTAGGATCATAAGAGAAACTAGTGGAATAGAATCAGAGGGACATACTAAGGAGGAAACTATTACCTCAAGATGGAACTGCGTCGGGAGGAAAGAGATGAGGATATTTGGCCTTCATGGCCTCCTCTGCTTCCCAAGTGGCACCTTTTACAAGCTGATTCCTCCAAAGAACTTTCACCGAAGTGACTTCTTTGTTTCTCAACCTCTGAACCTGACGATCAAAGATCTCCACGGGAATCTCCTCATAAGTGAGACTATCCTTCACACCCATATCTTCCAAAGGAACAATCAAGGTCGAATCACCAACACACTTCTTCAATAAGGAAATAGGAAAAACTAGATGAACCATTTCCAACTCTGTTGTCAACTCCAACTCATAAGCAACACCACCAACTCTCCTCGAAATCCGATAAGGACCTACAAAACGGGGACTAAGCTTTCCTTTCTTGCAAAATCTCATCACGCCCTTCATAGGTGACACCTTAAGGAAAACCCAATCATCAACCTCAAATTCCAACTCCCTTCTCCTCACATACGCATACGATTTTTGTCGACTCAGAGCAGTCTTCAACCTTTCCTAAATAAGCTAAACTTTCTCCATGGTTTCATGCATAGAATCTGGACTAATCAAGGCTACCTCACCAACCTCGAACCAACCAATAGGAGATCTACATCTCCAACCATAAAGAGCCTCATAAGGAGCCATCTGGATGCTAGAGTGAAAGTTGTTGTTGTAGGCAAATTCGATAAGAGGTAAGTGATCATCCCAATTTCCTTTGAAGTCAATAACACAAGCCCTCAACATATCCTCCAAAGTCTGAATAGTACGCTCGGCCTGTCCATCCGTCTGAGAGTGAAAAGCTGTGCTAAGCTTCACCTTAGTGCCAAGACCCTTCTTAAATGACTTCCAAAACTGAGATATAAACTGAGGACCTCTATCTGAAATGATAGACAAGGGGACACCATTCAATTGGACTATCTCCTGAATGTAGAGTCTGGCATAATCATCCGTTGTATCCGTAGTCTTAACAGCCAAGAAGTGGGATGACTTGGTCATCCGGTCAACGATCACCCAAATGGAATCGTGTTGTCTTCGAGTACGAGGCCACCCAGTAATAAAGTCCATATTGATTGCTTCCCATTTCCAAGTGGGAAGGTCAATATCTTGAAGCACACCACCTGGCCTTTGATGCTCTACCTTGACTTGTTGACAGTTGGGACACTTAGCCACAAACCCGGCTATGTCCTTCTTCATACCATTCCACCAAAAGACTTCCCGTAGATCACGATACATCTTGGTGGAACCCAGATGAATGGAATATCTAGAACTATGAGCCTCAGCTAAAATCTGTTGTCTCAACCCATCAATATCTGGCACACATAAGCGACCCTGGTAACGAAGCACACCATCTCCCCCTGGGAGAAAACCTCAACCCTTTGCTGATGAACTGCACCCTTAAGTTGAAGTAAAATAGGATCTTGGTATTGCTTGGCGTTCACCTCAGCCACCAAGGATGATTCAGAACCATTTTGCACAATCATACCACCTTCGGTGAAGTCCATAAGGTGAACTCCCAACCGAGCAAGTCTATGAACTTCTCTAACCAATTCCTTCTTTCATCTTCAATAGAAGCTACACTCCCCATGGACAACCTACTTAAAGCATCCGCCACAACATTGGCCTTACCCGGATGGTAAAGCACACTCATATCATAATCCTTAAGGAGCTCAAGCCATCTCCTTTGTCGCAAATTTAACTCCTTTTGAGTGAACACATATTGAAGACTTTTGTGATCTGTGAACACATCAACATGCACTCCATACAAGTAGTGTCTTCAAATCTTCAAGACAAAGACTATGACCGCTAGCTCAAGATCATGAGTAGGGTAGTTCTTCTCATGCACCTTAAGTTGTGTCGAGGCATAAGTAATCACCTTGCCACGTTGCATCAAAACACAACCCAAAAAAATTCTGGAGGCATCACAATACACAACAAAATCATCTAGGCCCTCGGGTAGAGCGAACACTGGAGCTGTGGTCAATTGAATCTTCAATTCTTGAAAACTTTTCTCATAAGAGTCAGACCACTGAAACTTAACCTTCTTCTGAGTCAATTGGGTCAATGGGGCAGCAAGGGAAGAAAACCCTTCCAAAAATCTCCTATAGTAACCAGCCAAACCCAAGAAACTTCTAATATCAGACGAGGAAGTGGGTCTAGGCTAGTTCTTCATTGCCTCAATATTTTGAGAGTCAACCCGAATACCATAACTAGTCACAATATGATCCAGAAAAGCAACAGACTGCATCCTGAATTTGCACTTGCTAAACTTAGCAAACAACTTTCTCTCCTTGAGAGTTTACAACACAACCCTCAAGTGGTCCGCATGCTCCTCCCCACTCCGAGAGTAGATAAGGATATCATCAATGCCCACAATCATAAATGAATCCAAATATTGCTTGAACATACGGTTCATCTAATCCATAAAAGCTGCAGGAGCATTAGTTAGACCAAAGGACATAACAACAAACTCATAATGACCATATCGAGTCCTGAAGGCTGTCTTCAGGATATCACACTCCCAAACTTGAAGCTGATGATAACCGGACCTACGGTCGGTCTTGGAGAAGAAACTAGCACTCTGAAGCTGATCGAATAAGTCATCAATCCTAGGGATGGATACTTATTCTTGATTGTGACCTTGTTCAATTGGCGGTAATCAATGCACGTCCTAAGAGAACCATCCTTCTTTCGAACAAATAAAACTGGGGAACCTCAAGGAGAAATACTAGGCCTGATGAAATCCTTATCAAGCAAGTCTTTCAACTGATCCTTCAACTCTTTAAGTTCTGCAGGGGCCATTCTATAAGGAGGAATAGAGATAGGATTTGTATTCGGAAGAAGATCTATCCCATAGTCTATCTCCTACTCGGGAGGGACTCTAGGAAAATCCTCGAGAAATACTTCTGGGAATTCATTCACAATGGGGACAGACTGAATAGGTGGGGCCTCAGACTCTGTGTCCACAACCCAAACTATATGATAGATATAGCCTTTAGAAATCATCTTCCTAGCCTTAAGATAGGATATGAAGTGACCTTTCGAGGAAGGGGGACTACTTTGCCATTATAAAACGGGTTCATTAGGGAACTTGAAACTGACAACCCGAGTACAACAATCAATAGAAGCATAACATGCATACAACCAGTCTATACCAAGAATAACATCAAAATCAGTCATCTCCAACTCTACTTGATCCACTGAAATGACTCTGTGAAGGACTGAGATCGGGCAATTTCAGTTGATTCTTTTGGCTAGGACTGACTCACCAACAGGAGTAGAAACATGAAAAGGTTCTAAAAGCAATTCAGGATGAATCTCGAACTTGCAAGCAACATAAGGGGTTATAAAGATAAGGAGGCACCGAGGTCCAACAAAGAAGACACATCAAGAGAGAAGACTTTTAACATACAAGTAACCACATATGGGGAACTCTCCTGATCCTGATGGGAGGACATAGCATAAAGGCAGTTTTGGCGCTGACCACCAGAACTAGAAGTTGCACCCTGCGGGGCTGGTCTACCTCCTGAAACTACTGGGGTGGGCTGGGTCCTGCCTCCCTACTCCATCCTAGGTGAAGGCCAATCCCTGATGTGATGTCCAACCTGACCACATCCGAAGAAACCAACATGATTCTTTCCACACTTAACACAACCTAGGTAGGAAGGTCCCTTGGCAATACTACCCTGAGACTGGGAATAGGAACTAGATCTTCTACAACCCTGATCATGACGAGACTTCTGAGCCTGGGTAAGAGCACTAGTAGAAGAATGAAAGGATCCTGATGACTTCTTCTGGAAAGAAGAGCGATGTCCACCCCCGGACCTATGATGGCCAAAACCTGATCCCTCCGATTTAACCCTCTTATTCTCTCTTGCCATCTCCCTAAGTTTGTCACCCTCAATCTGATGGGCATGAGTCAGGAGTCGGGAAATATTCATATCACTCAACAACAAAGCATACCTACACTCTTTCTTCACCACATCAGAAACCCCATATATAAGCTTGCTCATTTGATCATGCGGGTCCGCTACCATGGAGGGAGCATACCTAGACAACTGAGTGAACTTCAGAATATACTCTTGCACTAACATCGAGCCTTATCACAAGTTCACAAATTCCTCCACCTTCACTTGACTCAACTCTCAGGGAAAGAACCTATCAAGGAAGGCCCTCTCAAAACACTCCCAAGTCGTGGGGAACCAAATGTGAGCTAGATCCTTGAGTTGATAGGATGCAAGCTCCACACAATAAACCCCTACTACTTGCATAACCTCAAATATCTTCTTCATTTCATCAATAAATTTGAGTGGGTCCTCACTCACTTTGGAACCCCAAAATTCAGGTGGGTTCATCTGGACAAAGTCACAAACTCGGGCCGCTACCCCACCTTGAGGATGGGCGAGGGCAAGAGCCTGTTGATTTGCCTGAGTGGCCAAAGTCTGGGCTAGCAAATGGATGGCATTCCTGAACTCATCATTCGTGACATCGGGAACCGAAACTTGAGGTGCAACATTCTGAGCGGCTCGAGAAGGCATAACACGTCGAGGAGGCATATTCTAAAACACATAAGATAAGGATTAGAGTAACATTAGAGTTAGCTATATTGCATGACGTGATCATGAAAGAAGTGAAGAGTTCAGGATCATCATGACTTCACACACATAGCTCAATCATGAAAGAAGTGAAGAGTTCAGGATCATCATGACTTCATGAAAGAAGTGAAGAGTTCATGAACATTAGAGTTAGCTCTATTTCATGCTCAATTCCTCTCCTAAAATATCTCATAGCTTCCCTTTCATATGTGTGGTGCACTTCACACACATGAAAGAGACTCTACTCGATGCGACTTTCAGACATCCTAGGACACTTGAACCTGAGGCTCTGATACCAAGTTTATCATGCCACAAGGTTACCCCCTAGATATAACATGGGTCTCGGAACCACAAGGATCCTAAGTTGACCTTTGGTCATAGCATTCTCAAGCATGCATAAGGAAAACATAGCAGAAGCATCATAAGGAAATCCAAAATAGGAAACATAATCGTAGATAGATAATCAATAGAAGGAAATACAACTCAAAGATTATCCAACATCATCTATGTCTGAAAAGCCTCTAGTACTAGCATAAAGAGTTGATGGGATAATACCCCAACTAACTCGACAATCTGAAAGGAAAGAAACATAAACTAGAGTAAAGTCTAGCCCTCGAACTATGAGGACTCACCCAAGCTAATGAGATATTTCATAAAAGATTTCCTCGAATGATGAGGACTCACCAATCCGATTAGGTCTAACTGTGATCTAGCCAAGAGCCTGAGAATGTGCGCCCAAATCTACATCATGATAAGATGCAGCACAAAGAGGTATATGGTCAGTACTATAGAATATACTGAGTATGTGAGATATGCAATTGTCATGATACAAAATATACTAAAAGTATGTTTAAACTAAAGTTTTGTAATAGTAACAAAATCTATAGTACAATGACTACAAGTAATATTATAAGCTGAAAACATGAATTGTGAAACAGTAATTCCAAACATGAGACTAGCAGTCATATGCAAAATGCCAAACTTGAAATAATTTTTGTGGTGAGTTTCTTACAATCGATGTAGACCATGTGAGGTACATGGAATCCAACTTTTGAACCCTAGTTGGCAAAGATGTCCTATATCTTGCCAGGGTATAAAACCATGTTTAGAGTTGAACCACTATCATGAGCCCATTGGGCTAGAGGTGATACTCTCAATTAACGAGGATCCTCTTAACCTATGCTGGCGACATAGTTTTAGACTTGAGTTATCTGAAACCCTTGTACGTTCGGTGCTAAATGCTACTCCAAAAAATATATCATAATGATCATACATAGCTGAAAACATATACTTAAAATATAGCATGATACTAGTTTGAAATACATGTTTCTACTGCATTTAGTAGCTGAGGAATTGAGCATGCCATTTATTCTAAATTCTGAGGCCATGTTATCTTAAAAACAAGTGATATTGTCAAGTCATGATGATTTTTTCTCTCAAATCTTGAAGTTAGAAAGCACTTATAGGAATCCATGTGAAAATCATTACAACAAGGATATAAATCATGTAGTATCATAAAGAAATCGAATTAGTGGAAAACTTACATAATTGGGTATGAACCCTAACTTCATAAATTCATGAAACCAGAAAAAATCTTAAGGTTTTTTTAGCATAAGAGTGGAAGGAACCCTTACTGAATACCCACATACTTGAAACCTGATGAAATTCTAGCTAGGGCATTGAGATGAAGACTTGGAGAAAAATCCCTAGGCCTGAAGTTTGGGAGAACATTCTTTTCTTTTCTTTCTGAAGTTGTGTCTTAGGAATGAGGGGGAAAGGTCGACTAAATTGATAAACCACTCCTAAAGGCTTAAAATAATATAGTATAAGAGTAAAAAGGGTATGAAAAGACCAAAATACCCCTAGTGGATAAGTCTGAAGAATTGAAGATTTTTTTGAATTAGTGGTCCATGGACACAAACCACGGTCAGTGGAATGAAACACAATACGTAGTATGGGGTCATGGATGTTAGACCATTTGTAAGGCCTCAAGTTTGATTTCCACGAGTGGTATCCATGGCTCATGGACTGTCCCATGGCTCGTGGAACCCTCTCATGGATCTCAATCTAATGGTGAAGGCTCAGGCTCTAAATTCATGAGAGTCCATGGCTTGTGGACAGTTTTACGGCTCATGGACTTGGCTCGTAGACCATGTTTGCCATTTGGAAGACATACACATCTTGGTAGAATGCTCATAACTTTTTACTCTAAACTACATTTAGCAAATGGTTGGTGGCGTTAGAAAAAATACTCGAAGATCTTTAATTTGGTGGGTACTAAGCCACCTAACTATTCATATTCTAGGAGGAATGATCATTTGAAGTTGACCTTAGTAGAATCTTATATGAGAACTTAGTCGGTAGTGATACTTCCAACATAATGTGATGCTAGAAGTCTCTTATGACCACAATTTGCATCCAAGGAACTCACCACACTAGGGAATTGACCATGACACTTAAGAAAATTGTTTAGGTTTTAGTTTAGAGTTTTTAGGGTGTTACAAAATCATAGGCCGACTGAGCTCAAAAGATAATATACAATAGAAAGAGCGTTGAAAAGGATTGCTTTGTTCATCAGTTATCATGGAACTACAATTACTTTAGGTTATAAATATGCACTCGACTCCTACACTATCACATGTACTGGCACCTTCAATCTCCTTTGATGACTTACTACACGCATGTGCCAAGTCTTATAGGCAGTGTGAAGTGCTCGCCTATGGCTCCATCTACGTGGGAACCTGTGACGACACTTGATGACTTACAACATGCTGGTGCTTACGTTTGAAGGAAGTATTCCATGCTCCACTTGCATTGTCACCTGTTAAACATAGGTTCCATCTTGCGACACGCATCTTCCTACGCATATCCTTGGAAGATTTCTTCTCTCCCGATCATCTCTTGACTTAGCTTTCTTTTAGAGTCCATTTGGATTCAAATCCTCCTTTATATTCAGTATTAAAGAATTCCTGCATATAAGAGAATAGAAGCATTAAATCCTTATTAATAACATCAAATCAAAACAATAACTCATGATTAAGAGCTAAATAAGTTGGGTATATTACCAACTTATCAAACCCCAAACTTGAACTATTGCTTGTCCTCAAGCAAAGCACTAATAAGGCCAAGGATTGACTCAACTTCCCAAGACTCAAGGGTTGAACAAAGGATTATTATGACTCAAATCACAAGAAAATAATAAACGAAAGACTCCAAACAAAAGATTCAAACAGAAACACTAATCTCATTTGGTACCACCACAAGTACGCGACAAATACAATCACTTCAAAACTCTCTGCACAAGACTTTAATTTTTCATTCAAAATCAGGGGAACTTTTCATTTAAAACAAAATCATCAAGCTTCTCAAGTAATTGGTATTAACGTTCATGGTTTGCCTCATGATTTGCTGCACAACTAGTCTTATTCATTTCTCTCAATTGATATCAAGACTTCACTATTCACTCCAAGGATGCAATGCCACTCACCACAAGAGAAAATCCCATTCACAATTATGCAATTCATAATATAGGGATTATAGGAGATTACAAAGACACTCAGTCTCTCAAAGAAGTTAAAGTGCACACACATAGAACCATAGGCTTGACCTTCATGTAATTCGCCACTAATGTAGAGCTACAAAGCTTGGAATCATTAAGTACTTGCGGGTGATGATGTAGGCTATGGTAAAGTGAGGATTTCATTTGACTCAAGTAACTGAACCTTTCTAATGCTATCCTTAGCATTCAAGCACACCGCTCATATTTTTTATTCAGCTTTACCATATTTCTTTCTCTCACAACCCAAGTTTTTCCAACAACTATTCTTCCCAATGCCCTTTTGTTTAGCTCATGTTAGAGCACCACTCTATTCTTTTTCTTTCATTCCTTCATCTTTGACACTTTCAAGCAATTGATAAGTTGGTATTTTACCAAATTATTTAGCTCTTAATCTTATACTTTTAGTAGCATAACTGAAAAAAATAGTACAATTTACATAATGTACTTCTATTGTATAGGTTTATATGATTTAAAAGTGATCAGAAAAGGAATAGAGTAAAAACAAGTCAAAATAAAGTTATTCGGAGAAGTACATCACTGGCAGCGAAAATTAACCTTCGGGGATGCAGTGGGCCAGCCATGAACACGAAGGTTAACATTTTAGTCAAGCCTCGTGTACACAGTGGACCACTTGCATAGGTGAAGGTTGACCATACAGAGACCCTCCATGTACGCGATGGATCGCCCACATAGGCATAAAAGGATATGGCAGCAGCTGGGCAATATTGGAAATTCACATTTTTAGAAACCCCAATCCATCTAAAAGAACTCCCAACCTAGTTGGAATACATATTGGACAATTTCACATCTTAGACTCATATTTGGCAAAGCTTGGAGAGCAAGTTCAATACCCTACACCATTACAGTGAAGTTTGAAAGCTTTGGATTGTAAATTTTTAATTTTGCTTTCTTTAACTCTTGATTTGTATTGCATAATTGTAGGTGTAATTATTGTTTTGAGATTTGGATATTGTGTTAGAGATAAACAATATTTGGGTTTGAATTCTTATCTTGTGATTTTATAATTGATTGAATATTTTTCAGTTATTGAATTGGGTTTTTGAATTTCTAATTAGTCTCATGCTTGAATTGATTTTTAAAGGGAGTGATCAACCCTTGGACTTGCCTTTTTTACTTTCTAAAGCACGATTTGGGATTTAAACCTTATTTTATGGATTTGATCTAGAAATAGGCGAATTCGAGTGTTGTCCATAATTGGAATATCTTTATTGACACTTAGCTAGATTCAAGAGAACTAGTTGATAAATATTTGCCGATTATCGAGAGATATTGGTGAATACTTTAGATTTTAAGTTATATTTTGATTGACTCATGATTGATTAGGAATAGGCAATTGAATTATGATGGATAATATAGATATTAATTGAATCCCATTCCCTAATCTCTCTTGTTTCCCTTGTATTATGAAGGCGATTGATCAATCCTATCCTTTATTTTAGTTATTTTTTATTATAAAACCCTCAAAACATTTTATCTTTTCTTTCCTTAGACTCTAGTAAGTTGTTTTAATTCCTTATTTTATTAATTGCTCTCGATATTGTTTCTAGTGGATTCGACCTTACTCATGTTGGGTTATTATTCCCGACGATCGTAGCCACTTTCTTTTAGGAGAGCTATTTTGGACGTTATAAAAAATGGCACTGTTGCTGAGGAACAATTTATTATATTAAGTTAGTTTGGAATTTGGGTTACTTGCTCTAGTTAAAGTTTGTGAATATTTGTTATTTTTTGGTAGTTAGTTCTTATTTTATTGTTATTAATGATTCTATGGCATCTTAAAATATTCGAAAAGCTCATGGATTTGGTAGTCACAACCCTAATTTTAGACACCCATGTCCATATTATAGAGGACCCCACTTTTGGTGAGATTATGGAATCGGCCTTAGGAGAGGGAGGTATTCACCTTCTCGATCCTATGATCGGTATGATTGTTATTTATGTGGTGGTCAAGATGGACATTGGAGTGATTTTCCTAACTGTTGTCCCCTCTTTCCTGTTTATGCTAACAATGCTTCTAGTGGTGCTTTTGAGTTTGATAGGAATGATGCCATGGAAAGTGGAGCACAAAATACCGGTTCCAAAGGAATGCTCGAAATACTCCAAACTCTTTTGGACCGGTCAACTAGCATACATAAGGAGGTGCTTAACATCAAGAAACTCTTTGTTCCCAAAGGGAAAGCTAAAGTGGACGAGGAGAAAAACCTCACCAAATAACCCATGGTGAATTTTCCTTTTTCTCAAGAAATTGGTCATGACTTGGCATGTGATGAACAAAATGCCTATGTCAAAAGAATAGAAGCAATGCTCCAGTCCTTCTTCGAGAGACAAGAACAAAAGGCCCAAGTCAAGAGAATGGAAGCAATGCTCCAATCCTTCTTCGAGAGATAAGCTAAGTTGGAAGAAGAGGAAAACCTTGCCAAACAAACCATGGAGGTATTACCTACCCTGCAACAGAATCCAAGGCTTGAGGCATGTGATGTAATGGGCGTGGGGAGTTGTGTTGAGTGGTTTTCCCATGATGATGAGGACACCATGGACTTTTATGAACAAAGGGTAAATTGTCAACCACCCATTGAAAGCGTGGTTCATGATTCCAAGAGTGAACAAATGACACTAGAGTTGTCAAAAAAAGTTCGAGACATCATTAGTGAGGATTCTAGTGCATTTGAGGGTGAGAATGTCATAAATGAGACAACCTTGCAAATAGAGATACCTGAATCCCACTCCAACCATTTTTCAACATTGGGCATGGTTGAATAAATGAAAATCAAAGTAATCAAGCCTATGGAAAACTTTGGAAATGAGAAGGATCGAGGTGTGTTCATTTTGAAGTTTGTCGTTCATAGAAGAAAAAATGACATCCCTCATTTGAAGGAAAAAAAGTGTAAGATGCGACACCGAGGAAGTGTCCTTCTTGTGTTCTTGCCTTCACCCCATGAGTATCATCGGAGTCTCGATTCAAAATTGGGTCGAGGGTTCAAATCCTCCAAGTGTAGGGACAAATAAAGCTACTTGCGTCGTGCCGCAATGTTAAATTAAGCGCTTGATGGGAGGCAATCCATCATTTAAATAATTTTTCCTTGTGCTTTACTTCACTCTTTTGTGCTTTTTGATATGTTTTTAGGTGTGAAAAGGAAAGGGAGAAGAACCCAAGTATTGGAGGTCACTAACCAAACCTGTGGAGCACATGCGAGTCATAGGTAGGTATCCATGGTACATAGGTGCAACTGCATGTGCAAACTAATGAACTGTGCACAAAATGAAAAATTCAGGTCCAATAGGTCTTCTTCATGTACGCGGTGGACTGGCCATGGATGCGAGGGAAAAACAGTCAAACACCCTTCTCGTACACAGCGACCCACTCACAGATGCAAGCAACTTATGAGTTCCAGGTACAAAATAAGTAAAAATAAGAAAAAGGAACCCAAATTTTCAAACAAACAAAGTGGTTCCTCTTCCTTAAGCACAAGAAATAATTCCATTTGTGTCTTCCATTCATAGCTTTGTTAAAGTTGCAACTTCTACAGTATGTACACCCATTCCCTCTTGTATCTTGAATCAGTTTTTCTCTTCAATTTTGGTGTTAAAACAATAATAAAAACTATAGCTTTGGGCTGAAATTTCATTCACTGTATATCGATTCTTGTGCTGCTAGAATGTGGTGTTACTTGGGTGAGGCTTGGTTGAGAGTTGAGGGCTGATTTGTGTGAGATTTGTTTTGTGGAAATAGAATCCCAAATGGGTTATAAAAATGGTGAAAAAATCAGTTCCCCCCATGTTTTTTGTTAAAATTCCAGAACAAAGTCTGAACCTGGCGAAGGAGAAGACCTTTGCGCACACGCTCCTTTGGTGGCGAACAAAAAGAGCAAATTTTTTGGAAATTTTTTTTGGCCTTCACGTACGCGGTCCACTGGCCACGTACGCGAATAAGAAAACCTGGCAGTGCCAAAAACAATAGCTTTGCATAGACTGACTCGGGGTCTTTTTCAACCATTTTTTGGCTTAAATACTTCCTAATACATTGTTTTAAGTGTTCGCAAGAACTTTTAACATGTTGGTTTATTTTGTAGGTATTTTGACCTTCAAATGGCCTCCAATGACATTGATATCAAACTTGAAAATATTCTGGAGGTGGAAATGGAGGAAAATTTTGATCATGATAGGTTCATATCGGAATCTTGTGAGCGTAAATATGATAAGCTCCTATCCAAAACAATTGTCAAAGAAAGAAGCATTAACTTGGAAAAAGTCGATGGTAAGATGTCAAATTTCTACAAGAGATTGGTACAGAGCGGGTGGATCTGTTTTGCTCCTCAACCTACCAAGGCTAATAACACAGTTGTCACAGAGTTCTATAACAATGCTTCGACCACCGATTTCAAAGAAGCCTTGGTTACCATGGTTCAGGGTGTACAAGTTAGTTTCAAATCCAATATTATTAATACACTCTATGGACTTCCCATTGTGGATAATAAGGTGTATTTGGAGAGAGTAAGAGCGTGAGTAAATCCCTGGTTGGTTGAAAAGTTGAACGATGGAGCGACTCCAAATTGGTTGACAATTAGAAAAGGGTTTCTCATGATTTCACTGTTGAAGACAAATCATGGCTTTTGATTATTTGTGCAAGAATCATGCCTTCTACCAATGATATTGATGTGACACCTGAGCGAGCCCTGATTATTGCAACACTCTTAGATGGTTTGTAAGTGAATGTGGGGATTTATATAGTCGACCAGATTGAAGAGGTAACTATGGAGAGGTCTAGGAATCTCTTCTTCCCATCCTTGATTACTCGGTTATGCTATGAGGCTGGGGTGTTGATGTCACAACCTGAAACCAGGCCATGATGGAGCCTACATAACCCCCCAGTAGGCAAGCCAAACCCAACAATGCAGAAGATAAATAAAGCAGTTAAAGTAAGGAAAGCAAAAGATATAACTAAGAGAGGACGGGCCAATAGCATATATATACATACCAACAGTAGCAATATACAGAAGATGGCCCTAAAGTGATCGAGAACGACAAAACATACACTAGAACAAACCAAGACCTGGTGTCAATAGTACAAGAGCGACTAAAGTAAGGAGTAGCTATACAACATACTCTGTCTATCAAAAATACAAAATATAGACATAATGTATAAGATGGAAAGCATGTACAGTCTCTAAGGCGTCGGAAGCTCACCACGATCCAAACTGCAACAGGCCTCGAACGAAGGGAGGATCGGTGAGGGTGGCTCGTAATAGGTACTGCATCAGAAAAATATGCAGAGTGTAGTATAAGTACCAAGACAATGGTACCCAGTAGGCATCATAGGCAGACCGAGCGCAGAAAGATAATATATAAAATAAATTACAGGAAAGTATACAAAATACTAGGATCCAACTAACTATAGTTATGAAATCGAAAAAAGAAATAACTTAACGAACAAGAGGGCAACAATAATAAAAATCCATACAAGAAACCGAAAATCCAAGTACACTCAAGTCAATGTGATTTTATGGGATGTGATGTGATGTATGAATGCATAATAGTTTATACCCAGAATACTGAATTGTTCACCCAGAATACCGCATCGGACTATGCATATGTATGTATGTGTGCAAATAGAAGATAAAAACCTGGAATAATGCATCGGGGGTCCAGAATACCGCATCGGACTATACGTATATATATGTAGAAAATAAGACCCAAAATAATGCATCGAGTGTCCGGAATACCGCATGGAACTATGAGTATATATATTTAAAAATAGTGGAGAAAAGGTCCAGGAATGTCCCTTGGATCGGCATAAAAGTAGTACTTTTCCTTTCCTTTCCAAAATTAGTAGTAAATCCAGTACAACTCTTCAACCATCCAAAAACAACAGTAACCATAATAAATCTCTAGTTTTTAAATCAAAAGCCCCAAAAACCTTTCTTTTATGTAGCAATAGTATGCAATGCAGTATGAGCATGAAGTTTTCAAATTCAGAGAAAGTAGCACACCACAAGGCAAAACAGGGGAAAATACCTTCCAAAACAAGAGAACTGACCTGGAAACTCCGTCCAAATCCAAGGTATGGCCTCGGGCCCACAATTACACACAACCAACAATTTAAGCAGAAATAGCAAAAAATAATTACGGAAACCACTACAAGCATATACTATAACTCTAAAACCACCTAAAACATACTAAGGATTCTACGCTAGGCATAACATACTAGGGGCTCCTGGACTAAGGATAGTATGAATAATTCTAATCTATGATCCAAAATGGCCAAAATAATATAAGTCACATGATTTAAGCCTAAGATTACCTAAAGTCACCTAACATTCCAGTAATATATAAATATATAAAATCTAACTAAACTCAGTCTAGGAAGTAAACTGTAACCTACCTCGGGGCCAAACCACAAACAGAAATAGTCACTCGTGTGCCTTCCCCTTCTGAAGAGCCTCAGAAAGCTGCCACGCTAATAAAAACATAACCCAAGTGTCAAGACGAGAAGAATGACACCCAAATTACTATACGGAAAATTGGGTCGGAAAATGACCTTCAGGGCCCACGCAATGAAACAACATTAAAAATTTATAATTATGTTTACAACGGGTTAAAGAACTCATACCCAAAAGTTGAGCGCAAATGGGACTCGCTTTGGGGCCCAAATCAGCCACAAAGTCCTACTAGTTAAAGGGAATTCACAAGGGAAAACCAACGAAATTTAACAGGATTTAACGAGAATCAATAATCGAAAAGAGGAGAGAGACAGAGGGGGACTTACCAGGTCAAGGGAACTAAATAACGGAGCTGGAACCGGAGCTTGGATGTCCAACAATGGAGGAAAAACTCGTAATAGAGGTGATGAAAATGAAGTTGGCAGCTTAAGTAGCTGCCTGGGGTCCTTCATCACGGTTGTGAGGGACCCCACGTGATCGTGAGGAGACGCAGGTTAGACTATCGCAGTCGCGACCGTCAAGCCACATGATCGCGTAGAGCAAGCTAGGCCGGATCCCAGCCTACTTCATCGCAGTCGCGGGGAGCAACCCACGCGATCGCGATGGTCAAGGAACTAGCCAAACTGGCTTGAAAACACAAAAAAACAACACAAACCCAAAACGACAGACCCCAGATCCAGACCAAGGGTCCTACTAGACCAAAATCCCAATTCCAAAGCCAACGAACTGTCGGAATTTGATTCTGAGCATGTTTACCAAGAAAGTTGACCGAATTCAAAGATTTTCTAAGTTCAAGTTCTAAAACAGGAAAATAGTCATAACGACCTAACGAATGGCCCCGACACTGAACCGTAAGTCCCGGTAAGTTATAAATGACTTATAGCTGCTGAGGGAAAGCTCAAAAGGTAGAAAAAGCACAAAAAATAGAAAATAACCTAGAAGGTCATTACAACATCCACTATTAAAAGAACTTTCATCCGTGAAAGTTAAAGAAGGAAGACGCCAGAAAACCCAAATGAAAATGGATACTAAGCCCGCACCAACCCCCAACACCTCACCAGCCAAACTAGACTCCAACCTTAACCTCTAAAAACTCCAAAGGACTTACAACCGAACCGAACCCTAAGAACTCAACCAAAAAGCACCGACACAACACCAAAAACAAGAGAACCAAGGTGATCAACACACGGAGCTCGAACCCTCAAAACCACAACCAAGTACACCTAGAAAGCCACCAATTAAAACTCTAACTCATGCATTCCTTGACCCGCAAAACCCTTCTGTCTAACTTGAATCACCTTTTGCACCATAAGTATGAAGCTTCACATACGCCGCACACTCGAGCCACCCTCTAAGTATCAACTATCACACCGGAGATCCATAGTTCCGGCTTACACTCCACCATGGATGAAGTCACCCTTATTACTCAAACCCTTCCCAAGACAAGCTATAGTCTACTATCCCTTGACATCAAAAATACTAACCCCAAGCACATACTCGTAAACTGTGGTAGTTTTACCCCGACTGACCATCAACCAACGGATGAACACTTTTGCTAACACCAACCTCATTACCTGAACTCGTCTGAACAAACCGTATGAATCAACCAAGGTTGGGAATGACATTTATGAACAGCCTGTGTCGATGGAGAACCTTCTAAATGTAGAACGGACCCAATCTCAGTGAACTATGCCAAGTCAGAACTGTCTGAAAGCGAATGAGCAAGGAAAACCTACCCAAAAGACCCAAATAAAACCAAAACTCTGTGAAGAGTGTGGTAAGCCTACCACGAAGTCTGCAGCCATCAACTACGCTCCAAACTCTCGAAAATACCATTGCTGCTCTAAAAACTCGAACAATATTTGAATTTTAAGACCACCTTACTAGTCTCACCTCAGGGAGAGTCCACCATGCCACAAATATAAAGTCAAACACCCCGTACGCAAAGGAAGGGTGTCTAAAGTCCAAGGTTGTCACCTAGATGTCGATAAAGTATTAACCTTCTAACTCACCCCTTTGAACCAGAACAACTACTCTACCGCATCTGCACACAAACTAATAACTCTGAATCATAAAACATACCAAACTCCTAACCCGCACTGGCAGATCCCCAACAACACTAGAATTGCATACAATCGATGACCTCTTGGAGAACCAACCCATTCCAACCTCTAACTCTAAAAATCACCAATGCGGCCATCGATCTCGAAGTACCATTAGAACCTAAAGTAGCCCTGCCAGCTTCAACCAGCACAACCTGATCACATATAATACACTATCGTGGATTCTATCCAATCAAAGTAGAATGAACCTCATACTAATAAGAACACCGCTGAGATCTGGAATGTCCAACCTAATCTAATGGTTAGCCAAGGACCGGATGCCCACGGCCAACTACTGTTCCAAAACTGAAATAGGGAAGCCAAGTTATCCACATGCACTGCCTTCTGACAGAAAGAAGCTGCAACAAAAGAGAACTATCCACTAACCACCCGAAGTAGTCTGCTAGCACACAATTCAGAAACCCAATTCCAATTTACCAACCAATGCCTCTGTCGAACCCATGAGTAGACCCATATGTTGTCGAGCAGAGAAAAGGTCCAGGAATGTCCCTTGGACCGGCATAAAAGTAGTACTTTTCCTGAACTTTCCAAAATCAGTAGTAAATCCAGTACAACTCTTCAAACATCCAAAAACCACAATAACCATAATAAATCTCAAGTTTTTAAACCAAAAGCCTCGAAAACTTTTCTTTTCTGTATCAATAGTATGCAATACAGTATGAGCATGAAGTATTCAAAATCAGAGAAAGTAGCACACCACAAGGCAAAATAGGGCAAAGTACCTTCATAAATAAGTGAACTGACCTGGAAACTCCATCCAAATCCAAGCTATGACCTCAGGCCCACAGTTACACACAACCAATAATTTAAGCAAAAATAACAAAAAATAATTACGAAGACTACTAGAAGCATCTACTTTAACTCTTAAACCACCTAAAACATACTAAGGATTCTACGCTAGGCATAACATACTACAGGCTCCTAGACTAAGGATAACATGAATAATTCTAATATATGATCCGAAATGGACAAAATAATATGAGTCACAAGATTTAAGCCTAAGATTACCTAAAGTCCAACCTAATATTCCAGTAACATATAAATATATAAAATCTAACTAAACTCAGTCTAGAAAGTAAACCGTAACCTACCTCGGGGCCAAACCACAAACATAAACCATCACTCATATGCCTTCCCCTTTCGAACAACCTTAAAAAGCTGCCATGCTAATAAAAATATAACCCAGGTGTCAAGGCAAGAAGAATGAAACCTAAATTACTATACAAAAAATCGGGTCAGAAAATGACCCTCGGGGCCCGTACAATGAAACAACAATAAAAATTTACAATTATGTTCGCAATGTGTTAAAGAACCCATAACCAAAAGTTAAGCACGAACATGACTCATTTTGATGCCCAAAATAGCCCCAAAATCCTACTAGTTAAAGGGAACACACAAGGGAAAACCAATGGAACAACGGAAAAAGGAGAGGGACATAGGGGGACTTACCAGGTCAAGGAACTGAATAATGGAGCTAGAACCAGAGCTTGGGTGTCCAACAATGGAGGAAAAACTCATAATAGAGGTGATAAAAACGAAGTTGGTAGCTTAAGTAGCTGCCTAGGGTCCTTCATCACGGTCGGAAGGGACCCCATGCAATCACGAGAAAATGCAAGCCAAACCATTGCGATCACGACAGTCAAGCCATGCGATCGCGTAGAGAAAGCTAGGCCAGATCCCAGCCTGCTTCATCGCGGTCGCGAGGAGCAACCCACACAATCGTAATGGTCAAGGAACTAGACCATCGCGAATGCGACGGCCACCTGGTAGTCGCGATGACCAAACTAGTCTACAATATTATAGCAGCAACCAGCAAATCACCAAGGCTAAAAGTCTCCCAACGGACCCTCGGTATTCATTCGAAACCCCATGAATACAAATCAACCATGCTACCCTACCAAAAATAACATTTGGGACTCAATGGAATTGAAGAATCTCCTAACGGAGATTATTTTAATGAAAAGTGTGCCCCATGCCTAAAAACCAACTCAGAACTCAATAACCAAAAACAAGTTTTGAAGCCTCAGGACCCAAACCAAAGGTCCCTCTAGCCCAAAGTCAATATTCTGGAGCTAACGACGCTGATGAAATTCCCATCTGAGGCCGTCTTCTCCGAATATTGACCAAAGTCAACCCTACCTGCCAAATTAGCTTGAAAACACAGAAAAACAACACAAACCCAAAACAAAAGCCCCCAAACCTAGATTAAGGGTCCCATTAGACTAGAATCCACATTCCAGAGTCGATGAACTGTCAGAATTCGATTCTGAGCACGTTTGCCAAGAAAGTTGACCGAATTTAAATATTTTTTAAGTTCAAGTTATGAAACAGGGAAATGGTCATAATGAACTAACGAATGACCCAAGCACCAAATCGTTAGTCCCTCAAGTCATAAATGACTTGTAGCTACTGAGGGAAAGCTCAAAATGCAGAAAAAACACGAAAAACATAAAATAACTTGGAGGGTCATTATAGTTGAAATGCCGAACTGATGTTGTGAAGAACCAGATAGCCTTGATCCATCCATTATTGAAATGAGGGCCGACTGCCAAGCTTAAGAAGAGGAAGATTATGGTAGCATCTTCATCCTTTGAGCAGTTTCCAGATGCTACTACTGTTGAGCCTGCAGGTCCTTCCACAGCTGCTTCCAGGTTATCTAATCCCATAGGACCACTAAAGTCTAGGCCTTAAACTATGCATCATATTTCTAGCTAGATTCATGGACTGAGTTTACATATCCAACAACTGCTAATTGGACTTCCTATTGGCCTACCTATTGTTGATACACCTGCAAGCACTGAGTCTCTACCATCCCTTGCAAAAGTTGTCGCTGACCAAAAGTTGATCTCTGGGAGACTAGATGCTATCAATAACAGGTTAGAGCATATGAGTCGCAGGCAAGGAAAAGTGGAAAGGCAATAGAGGCAGTTCAGGGAGCATGAGAAGAGGAAGAGTAAGTTCCTGAACAAGATGATCTACTAGGTGAATAGAATATTAAAAGTGGGGCATCTAGTAGTTGTTTTATCTTTTATTTTTTCATTCTTTGGACTCTTGTAAGTTGTTTTAATTCCATATTTTCTCAATTACCCTCGATATTGTTCCTCGTGGATTCAACCCTGATTCGTGTTGGTATATTGTTTTGCGACAACCGTAGCCACCTCTTTTTCAGAGATTTGTTTTGTACGTTATCAACAATCCACAAGATAAGCATAGGCTGCTACCTCACATTGAAGCTCAACTCCTTTTTTAACATTAATGCACACGCCCCTAAAGTTAGGATTTTGCCTACATAACCATTCTATTTTTCATTCAAATCCCCCCAAACATAGGTTTTTAGACTACACTTTCATTTCTAGAAATTAGGGAGGACGGGTGCCAAGAAAAAGGTCAAAGGCTTAAAGGTGTTGACTAGGATCAATGTTAAGGGAAATAATTTTTGGGTAAAAGTGGCTATTCAAAAAAGGCGTAAGGTCATCTTCCAAGATAAGCAATGTCTAAGATTTAACCTTGAATCACATTCGGGATAAGTTTTCGGCAACATGCATACCCAAGAACGAAGTAAATCATACCACACAAGGCATCACAACACAAGAAGTTCATAATTAGTCTAAAAAATAATTGGAACAAATGACTTTTGAAAAGCTATTCCGAGTTCTGCACAACTCATTTTTGAATCAACAAGCCAAATGGAGAATGTGCAAGTCATGACAAGAGAATGTTTTTTCAAAAATTATTTTCCCCTCTTTTATCTATTTACAAATTACTTTTTGCAATTTTTTTTTTGGTGGTCCCATTCGAGACAAGTGCCACACAAACTCAAAATAAACAATAAACTTGGTATTTTTCTTTAAGAAAGTCACCTCTCAATCTATCATAGGAAAATGCCACCCGGATCAACACAGAAATAAATAAAAGAAAATTTTGATCCTTGAGAAAGAATCATGGTATAAAGAAAACCCTCTGAATTTATTTAAAACTAACTATTATCTATAAAGGTGATATTGAATTATGCGCTCATGGATCATTTGAAAATGAGGCCCGGCATAGGCACTAAGTGCGATTTACAAAGTATGCATAGTAAAATAATTAGCATGTAGGAAAAACCCATATCAAAAATAGCACCCATACGCAACTAAGGCAAAGCATTGCCCTCAATGCACAAGAACAAGAAAGGAGGAATGGATAAATAGACTTGATAAATTGGTAATCTACTAACTTATTTAGCTTTTATTCATGAATTATTGTCTTGATTTGATGTGATTTAGAAGGATTTTATGCCTTTTATTGTCTTATATGCAGGCACTTTTATCAATAAGGAAAAAAGAGGATTTGAACTCAAATGAGCTAAAAGTGCAAGACAAGTCAAAAGATGACTGGAAGAATAAAGATCTGTCAATGATATGCGAGTTGAAATGCGTGTCGCATGAGGGAACATGTGTTTTGCAGGTGTCAGCACACAAAAAGGATAAGGCATTGCCGAATATTATGGGCACCTTCGGGCCTCAAGTCACCAAGGGCGATCACAGGTGCCCATGCAGATGAGGTCACAAGCTAAATGCTTCTCACTACCTTAATGACTTGACACTTGTGTGTCGCAAGTCAGCATAGGCGACCGCAGGTGTCATCGTAGATGGTCTCGTAAGTGGCCCGAAGAGAAAAATGGTCGAAATTTATTATGGCATAATTAGTAAGCTTCCAAGACCCTTTTGGGGATCTGTATAAGGAATATACATCAGTTTTCAATTCCCAATTGAGTATTTAGTTAGAGTACACCTTAGAGTACAAGTTTTCTTCTTCCTTTTATTGAAAAAAACCATTGTTGATACTTGAGCTTTGAATTTGAAGCTAGTTATTAAAGAATGAATGGAATTATTGAAAACCCACTTGGTATATTCTCTTGTTCCTTTATTATGAGTTGCTAAATTCAATTCTAGGGGTGTGTGCATGATGGGTCTTTGAATTTGGGAACGAGTATTGATTATTTAGGATTATAATTGATTATTATGTGTGGGTCTATTGAATCCATCAAGTTTTCATTATAAAATTGATGGTTGCAAACATTAATTTAGCTTACTAATTGTCTACTTGCTTGAAGAAGTAGTTCATCAATTGGATAAGGATTCAATAGTGGGGATTTGGGATTTCGACCATAAATTGAGGCTAAAAATAACTTGATTTAGGAAATTTCCACCTAAGAGTTGAGGCTAGAAATAGTTTGATTCACCTAAGCCAATTGGTTGATTTGTTGCTCAACTATGGGGTTCAAAAGAGACCATAGTGTATATATATTTAGTAGGTTGAAAGACAACTAAGCATAACATGAACCAAGGCTACCCATACTTTGATTAAGAATTAGCTTGAATAATCAACCCCTATCCCATTGCATGACCCCATAGAAAGCACACCCTTAGCCTTCAAATCTTGATAAAAACAATTGTGTTTACGTTGTTGCTTTGTTATAATTCGAATCTTAGTTCCCAAAACCAATTTCCCTATTTTGTTTACTTGTTTAAACACTCTGCTTGATCTTGTGAATCAACTTAATAATTTGTGGTTAATCTCTATACCAATCTCCATGGATTTGACCTCGACTCCACGTTGGGTTATTTATTAATTTGCTCGACAATTGTTGCCACCTTCTTTAGGAGAGTTATTTAGGACGTTATTAAAAATGGCACCATTGCCGAGGATTGGATTTTGATTTTCCATCTATTCTCTATTGATTAATTTTAGTTTAGCATTTTGTTCTCTTTTACATTTTTATTGTCTTTGGTATTGTGAGTAGGCAAAGCATGAGCCAAGCTAGCACTTATGCTAGTGTTGGCTACCACATGGAAGAAAATGACAGAGGAGGTCAAGGAGATGTGAAAGGTGCTATTCACCTACCTTATACGGTGGGTAGTGCAAACTTCCAAATTACTAGTACCATGCTCCATTTATTACAAATAAAGGGGTTATTCAGAGGACTACCCCATGCAGATACTTACCGACACATATAGAACTTCATGGAGTTATTCCAACCATTTGCCATAGACAATATCAGTCAAGAATCCATTAGGTTGCGCTTGTTTCCATTCTCTCTAATGGGAGAAGCTACAATTTGGTTTGAAGAGTTACCCATGGGCATAATATCTACTTAGGATGAGATGCTCACCACGTTCCTTGATAGATTCTTTCCCCCTGGCAAAATGCTAAAATTAAGGGATAAAATTATAAAGTTTGAGCAATTTCTTGGTGAACCTCTCCATGAGGCTTGGTCAAGGTGTCATTCCCTGAGGCTACCCCCTAGACATAACACGATGCTTAGTGTCACAAGTGATCCCAAGCTAACACATGGTCTGGCGTGAACTAGGCATTTCTGATTAAAACATTATCTGAGCAGAAGCTAAACTGGTGTAATAAATAAGCTTGGAAAATAATCTAATAATCTCTGAACATATATGAATACAATAAAAGCCGGAGATAAACACTGACTGTAAAAGCTAAAACTAATACTATGTCTGAAAGCCTCTATGTGAAGTGAGTTGCTGGGACAAACCCCTAGCTAAGTCTAAAAGTTTGAAAACTGTAAGTGAGTACTGAATAAGTAAGCATAAAATATTGTCCTCAAACTATTAGGAATTACCACTGAGCTGCTGAATAGGAATTGGAGGATCGCACTATGTGCGATCTGGATATTGAGTGCCTGAACCTATATCATAATAGGATGTAGCACAAAAGTATGCGTCAGTACTATGAATGTACTGAGTATGTAGCATATATGCAAAGCTGTATACATAAATACTAAACATGGAATATATACTGAAAGATGAACTGAAAGATAAACTAATGCAATGACTGAGTATTTAACATGAACTGTAAAATGCTGAACTAAATAACTGAATACAAGGTCAATGCAAGTACTGAATCTAAACTGTGGGAGCTACTTTTAACCGCCATACCCCAAGCTGAGCTAACTATGGGGCCAACCTGTAAGCTTGGATGGGAGGGTGTTCATTGATAACGCTAAAGTGTACTCTCCTATATGAAGGTATCGGCGATCTTTAGAGCAAAACACATTTATAGTACCCAACGGGCGTCGGGGTTGATCCCACAGAGAATTGGTGACTAGCCAAGTCAATTGTAAATAAAAGACTTTACAACGAGAGTAGTTTGTTCGCAAGGAATAAAAGTAAAGGAAGGGGGAATTGGGAAATCTATCACAATTCACAATTTAAAACAAGACAATAAAGTAAAAGTGGGTGTAAACAATGAGGGAGGACAACTAGGGATGTGTGTCAAATGGGACTCAAATATGGGATAGGGTGATTGCTCATTCATAAAAACTCTTGCTAAATGACATGGATAGCATTGGTTGTAGGTATGCTTGTTAATCTCTTGATCAAAAAATCATATATCCAATGGTTTTTATTCAAACACCATTGTTTAGGCAAATAACCAACCAACATATGCTTGGGGAGGTCACACTATTTCTAGCTTAGACCCTTAAATGGAGGTTTTTGGTGAATTATGCTATTTCTAGCCTCAATCTAGGTGGAATCCCAAGTACCCACTAGCAATTTCACATATGAAATTATAAACTTCTTTCTCAAGAAAGAATACAACCAAGTAAGGTAAATTAATATTTTCAACCATCAATTTTAGAGTTAAAATATGGTGAAATCACTAGACCAATATCATATTAGCAATTATAAACACAAATAAGCAAGACCCATACCCTTTTATAAAGTACCCATCATCTACACATCCCTAGACAAGGAAACTTAGCCACTCATGCTAAAGGAAAAAGAAAGTATACCCATAGGGAAATTCACATTCCTTTTTATTAATTGTAGCAAGAATCCAATATCCAAGCTCAAATTTACAAGCCCAAGGTTGAAGATTGAGAGAATGGATTGAAATCCTCTTTCTTTCCTTAGGAGAGAAACTTACTTCCAAAAGTGAAAACTATTCCAAATCTGTCTAAAATTATTCTTGAATTGGGTTTAAGAACATTCCCAAAATATCATACAAAATTGGACAAAAATGCCCTTTAAGGGCTGTGGGACGCGATGTACGATTCGCACATCATGAAGTGTGCATCACTTGCTTCAGTGATCCAGTGACTTAGGACAACTTGAGAGCTCCATGTGAAGTGGGGTGTTGTTCGCACTAGGCAGTATGCACGTCGTACAATGACCGCACCCCTTAACAGATCCTTTAGCAAACTCTGGGATTCATGCGGTGGAAGGTACGTTCTGCACCAAGGCACGTCCATGTCGCACGAGGTCCGCATCTCATAGTATAATCTTCGTCGTGTTTGATCACTTCACACTTCACTCTTTTTAGGTCCTTTTTGGGTCCATTTACTTGTTTTCTATCTTTGATCACAAGTACCTGCATAGACATCAATAAAGGCTATAAGAAACTCTAAATCTCATCAAAACATAGCAATAATTCATGGTTAAAAGCTTAGTAAGTTAGTAGATTATTGACTTATCAAACCCCCAAACTTGAACTATTGCTTGTGCTCAAGAAAGATACTCACAAGGTAAGGAATGAATTATGCTCTAGAACTTAATCAAGGCACCAAAGACTACTCTATTCTAAATACTAAGAAAAGCAACAAACAAAAAGACTCAAACAAAAGACTCAACTACTCTGCTCATCTCAATTTGAACCACCATATTATCAAGGGAATTGATCATTTCAAAATCTTTTCAAAAGGACATTTTTGATAACGCTCAAGTGTACTCTCCTAGAATGAGGTATCAATGATCGTTAGAGCAAAACACATTTATAGTACCCGACGAGCATCAGGGTTAATCCCACAGAGAATTGGTTGCTAGCCAAGTCGATTGTAAAGAATAAACTTCACAACAAGAGTAGTTTGTTCGCAAGCAATAAAAGTAAAGGAAGGGGGAATTGGGAAATCTATCACAATTCACAATTCAAAACAAGACTATAAAGTAAAAGCAGGTGTAAACAATGAGAGAGGACGACTAGGGATGTGTGCCAAATGGGACACAGATATGGGATAGGGTGATTGCTCATTCATAAAAACTCTGCTAAACGACATGGATAACATTGGTTTTAGGTATGCTTGTTAATCTCTCAATCAAAAAATCATATATCCAATGATTTTTATTCAAACACCATTGTTTAGGCAAATAACCAACCAACATATGCTTGGGGAGGTCATACTATTTCTAGCTTAGACCCTTAAATAGGTGTTTCCGGCGAATTGAGCTATTTCTAGCCTCAATCTAGGTGGAATCGCAAGTACCCACTAGAAATTTCACATCCAAAATTATAAACTTCTTTCTCAAGAAAGAATACAACCAAGTAAGGTAAATCAATGTTTGAAACCATCAATTTTAGAGTTAAAATATGGTGAAATCACTAGACCCATATCATATTAGCAATTATAAACACAAATAAGCAAGATCCATACTCTTTTATCAAGTACCCATCATCTACAAATCCCTAGACAAGAAAACTTAGCCACTCATGCTAAAGGAAAAAGAAAGTATACCATAGAGAAATTCAAATTCCTTTTCATTAATTGTAGCAAGAATCCAATATCCAAGCTCAAATTTTCAAGTCCAAGGTTGAAGATTGAGAGAATGGATTGAAACCTTCTTTCTTGCCTTGGGAGAAAAACTTGCTTTCAAAAGTGAAAACTATTCAAAAACTCTCTAAAATTAAGTCTGAATTGGGTTTAAGAATATTCCCAAAGCATCATACAAAATTGGATAAAAATGCCCTTCAGGATCTGTGCAACGCGACGTGCAGTTCGCACATCATAAAGTGCGCATCGCACAACTTGCTTTAGTGGTCCAGTGACTTAGGTCAACTTAGGATCTCCATGAAAAGTGGGGTGTAGGTCACACGGGGCAATGTGTGCATCGCACAATGACTACACCCCTTAACAGATCCTTCAACAAACTCTGGGCTTCATGCGGTGGAAGGTGCATTCCGCACCAAGGCCTGTGCATGTCGCACGAGGTCCGCATCTCTTGGTAGAATATTTGTCTTGTTTGATCACTTCACACTTCACTCTTTTTAGGCTCTTTTTAGGTCCATTTTCTTGTTTTCTATCTTTGATCACAAGTACCTGCATAGACATCAATAAAGGCTATAAGAACCTGTAAATCTAATCAAAATATAGCAATAATTCATAGTTAAAGGCTCAATAAGTTGGTAGATTACCGACTTATCATTCATACCTTTCCAGGGGAACAAACATAAACTTGCGTGGATCCACTAATCATATGTCCAACAAAGGACTAGGGTGTCAAGCCTAAACTGACAAGTGACCCCTTTCAAACCTACGGTGGCACCGTTGTTCTGGACATAGGGACTTCTACTAAAAGTCTCAGCCTAAACTGATGGGTGAGCCTTCATCCCTTCATACTCTTAGTGCTAAGTCTACTCCCAACTGAATATGCAATTGATAAATACAAGCTGATATAATGGATAGCTCAAATACTAAATATTCTGAGAATCCATAATAATACTGATACTTAAAACTGATAGAATTCTACTCATGAAGCATGACTGACTGAAATATATGACTAGCGTGCATGAGTTTAAAGTACTGGAATTTACCACATGCTAGGGTTGTACAATTCTTAATATACAACTATACTAGGTTCTCAAAAAACATGTAATGGGTCCCCTACACCACAATGGAAATTAAAATACAATGAATTCATCGAACTTGGGAACCCTAGGTATGAAGAACTAATATGAAAACTTAAGAACTTGTCTGTAGTTAGGGACTCAATGGGTGAATAGATCCCATTGATGAAATCCCACATACCTGTTGGTAGAATCCACAGAAGAACCCTTGGATTTGGGGCCTGAACTTGGGAGAGCCTTCTGCTTGTTCTTGAGAGGAAGAAGCATTTATTTTCTCCTAATTTTTCTAAGTACCAATGTAATCTGAGGGAATAAGGGGTTTTGATAGTTATAGGCTTAAAATCAAGTTTAGGCTAGTTAAAACATCGTAGCTTAGGCCTTAAAAGATATAATAAAAGTCTAGAATACCCCTAAAATTAAATTAGAAATCTATAGAAAATTTTGTGACTCAGGTTCCATGGACGGGAACAATAGTCTGTGGATGCTTCCATGGCTCATACAACCCTATCATGGTTCCTGATGGATTGAGGACCCTCAGATTTGAGATCCATGAGTGGAGCCTATGACTCGTGGACTATTCCACAATTCGTGATTCCACCTCTCGAACCTGACCCCAAATACCCTAGCCTCTGGTCTGATTTCTATGAGCTCAGTCCACAGCTCGTGGATCTGGCTCGTGAACCTGATGTGCACTTGAACAGTTTCACACTTAGTGATTCTTGACTAGTTCTAGGCTTAGAATTTTTGGGGTGGTACAATATCTCCCCCTTGGGATCATTCATCCTCGAATGAAGACTAAACAAGCTGAGTTTGGAGAAAAAGAGTTGCAATCCCTACCAAATGAGTTCTCAGAAGCTGAATTCTGACTGAATTGAATGCTAAGTCTATGAAAGCATGCTGAAAATACTAGAATAACTAAGAAACATGATACTAAGACTGAAGTACACATGAGTAAACTGGAAAATTGGAGAGGAACTATTACCTCAAGTTGAAACTGGGTCGGAGGGAAAGAGATGAGGGTACTTAGCCATCATAGCTGCTTCTTCTTCCCAAGTAGCTCCCTCAACGGACATATTCCTCCAATAAACTTTTACTAAAGCGACCTCCTTATTTCTCAACCTACTAACTTGATGGTCAAGAATCTCAACTAGAACCTCTTCATAGGTGAGACTATCCTTCACACCCACACTCTCTAATGGCACAAGCGATGCCGGATCCTCAATATATTTTTTAAATAAAGAGACATGGAAGACTGGATGAAACGCTGCTAGTTTGGCTGGCAACTCTAACTCATAAGCCACATTACCAACCCTCTTCAGGATTCCGTAAGGACCTACATATCTAGGACTGAACTTCCCTTTTTTTCCAAATCTCATCACGCCCTTCATAGGTGACACCTTCAGGAAAACCCAATCATCAATCTTGAACTCTAGGTCCCTCTTCCTCACATCTGCATAGAACTTATAATGACTCTGAGTAGTCTTTAATCTCTCCCTAATTAGCTGAACTTTCTCCATAGCCTCATGAACTGAATTTGGACCAATTAAAGCTGCTTCACCTACTTCAAACCAGTCAACCAATGATCTAAACCTATGCCCATAAAGTTCCTCATATGGGGCTATCTGAATACTGTAATGGAAACTGTTATTGTAGGCAAACTCTATGAGAGGTAAGTGATCATCCCAACATACTTTCAAATCGATCACAAAAGACGTTAACATATCCTCTAAGGTCTGAATGGTACACTCCGCCTGACCATTCATCTGTAGATGAAATGTTGTGCTAAGATTTACCTGAGTACCAAGACCTTTCTGAAATGATCTCCAGAAGTGAGATGTAAACTGAGTCCCCTGATAATGCTCAAATCGTGCTCTCTAAGTAGGAGGTCACAGCGATCACGTAGTCAAAATAAAATTTATAATTCCCAATGAATGTCGAGATCGTACCCAAGGGAACAATGTAGTCGTGATCGAGCTAATAAAGAATCTAAGCAACTTATTGAAGTTTAATTAGAAAAGGGGGAAAGATAAAATAAAAATTGGGGTTTAACTACACTAAAATATAAAGAAAAACAAATAAAAGATAGATTGATCAATGGCTTTCCTTGCTTTCATAAAGCAAGGACAACAAGGGGGATATGGGCTTGAGAATTCAAATTCACAAGACTTGCACCCGATTGACACTTAGGTAGCCTTGGTCATAAGTGTGGAATGCTATCTCTCGATAAACAACCACATTTCTGAATGATTTCGGTTAGAACATCATTCAGTGCGATCAACAAGCAACCAATTAACTTGGGGAGGTTATCTTATTTCTAGCTCGGACCCTTAAATGGGAGATTCCGCGATTGGAGCTATGTCTAGCCTCCAATCTGGATGGATTCCCAAGTTCCCACTATTGAATCTTCTCAAATTTAAGGAAATTCTCTCCCAAGCAATAACCCAAATCAGAAAACTAAGTCAATGTTTGCAACCATTGACTATAAATTCAAGCAATGGAGGATTCAATAGACCCAGATAATCAAACAAGAACAAAATCTTTATATGAATTCAATAACCCACAAAGTATTATCTCTAATACAAACCCAAAATCTCAAGTCAACAATACACCAAATAAATAGCAATTAAGAACAAGAGTTGAAGAATGGAATCTAAAGATTTACAATAAAGAGCATCCAAATCTTCACTCCTATGGTGTTGGTTGATGAACCTTGCTCCCAAGCTTGATCAAAAGTTCTGAAAATAGCAAAAGATATGTTTCAAGACGGATTGGAAGTGTTTTATGTGAATTGGGGTTTCCAAAAGGTGAAATTTCCATCTCTGCCCCCGCAGCTGATGACCCCTTCATCATTGTTACATGACTAGTCCTCGCGGTCGCGAGGTTTTAGCTATTCCTTCATTGCTGTCACATGGATTCACTCTTAAGGTCGTGTGGCTGTGATTTCCTGTGCATCACGGTCGCGTGCCTTGTAGTTTGCGGTCGTGATAACTTGCTTGTTTCATGGTGCATCATGATCGTGTGCCTTAGGTCTCGCGGTTGTGATGGTCAATTTGATGCCAGTGGTCACCAGCTCCTCTTTTTGCTCCATTTGACTTGTTTTCACTTGAATCTTTCTTGAAAACTTCTAAAACACAGAAATCTGCAAAATAGAAGAAATTCGTGTCAAGTTGCACTATTTATCCACCTACTAGCAAAAACATAAGATTAGAAGCTAAATAAGTAGGTAGAATACCAACTTATCAAACCCCTAAACTTGAAATATTGCTTTTTCTCAAGCAACCTAAAAATTCTAACTCAAGAGGCATAAAACATAAGTGCAAATGACAATACCACAAGCCAAGCAATCACCAAGTATGACTTAGGTTGGTACTAACGATTAGTCAATCACATGATAATTTACTCTAAACATTTCTCTAATTTCAAAACACAATTCAATGATGCAATGGGACACTAAGAACAATCAAGTGAGAACAACTAATCCTCGAGATGTGACTCAAACTACTAGCTTACAAAAACATGCTCATTTGACCATTTTCAGAGTTTATCAATGCCACCATCTATCCTATTTCGCATATCCTCACAAGAATGAAAGTCCCAAAAGCACATTGTGTACAAAGAACAATCACAAGGGACAAACACTCACACTCACACTCACAAGGAGATTCAAGTGCACACACGTCGGACCATAGGCTTTCCCTTCATGTAGATTGCCACTAATGTAGGGTAGCCAAGCTCAGAATCACCAAGGACTTGTGGGTTACGATGTTGGCTATGGCGAAGCTGATTATATCATTTGGTTCAAGTAACTACACCTCTCTAATGATTTTTTCTCTCATTTCGAACACCACTTACATTTTCAATTTCAACTTCACCTTATTTCTCCCTCATACAACCCAAGATTCTCCCTTTTAACTCATAATCATTCAACTCCTTATATCACCTTCACTTGGTATCACCTATTTTTGCTTTTCAATTTGCTCATTGGATTGATCTTTTGGAGAAATTTTCAATTCGAAATTAAGGTGCTACCTTGCACTTGAAGTGCACTTCTTTTCTTCTCCTCATTTGATCACATGCACCCCCAAACTTAGGCATTTGCCTATGTTATGCTTTGTTTCCCCCCCCAAACTTAGGCTTTTAGCCTACATTTCATTTTCAAGCAATTAGGGAGAATAGGTGCCAAAGTAGAGGTTCCAAAAAGGTCAAGGTGTTACAAGGTGCAAAAGGATGGTCACAAGCTCAAAAAGGGTTCACTAGGGATGATGTCATTGGGAAGTCATTTGGGTGAAGTAGCTATCAGAAAGGGCATAAGGTCATCTTCCAAGCTCGGTTACACCTAGAATTTTGCCTTGACTCATATTCTGGGAAAGTTCTAGATGACACACATGCACGAGAATTATTCAACTAAACGTCACCATACATGACATGCAAATTATTCAAGAAGGATCAATTTTTTTAACTTTCCAAACAAGAACAAAGATGAGCTATTTTATATTATCACCACGAATGAGTTAAGAGTCACAAAAAGATTAAAAGAGTTGTCACAAAATCACTCTTGCCATGCATTTTTCACAATTTTTTTTGGAAGGGTACGCCTATTTCACTTAACATACAAGACTACTTCATTGGTACCAAACAAGTCAATTTGCAACCAAAACCTCAAAAGATGATGATTTGCCCTTTAGAATGTCGTCACCCGGTCTATCATTAGGCCAATTCATCTATCTAAATCAGTATGGCTACACAAAGTGGATCAACCCAACAATCACAATCAACAGGCATATGCGATTTGCACATGCCAAAGTGCAGGTCGCACGTGCAACGCACAAGCCAACAGTGGGCATATGCAAAGCTCATGCGATTCACACATCGAGCCCAACTCTGATAAGCTCTATCTCGCCTAACGGGTACTCAGACTTCCCCTGGATCCAAAACATCCAACACACTTGCTATAGACAGAAAAACAAAGAAGCTACAAGGAAAGAACTAACAACCTAAATCATCAACTCCATCCATATCAGCAAAAAACCCGACGAGGGAAAAATATAGCAAAAACAAGCTCGACAAGGGCACATCAATATCCAAAAATACAAAGAAAACAACCCCGACAAGGGCGCAATATCTCAAAATTAAAATAACATGCTAGTTAGAGTGCTAGCCACCCCCGAATAATAATGTGCAATGCCCTCACTGCAACAAAATAAGAGAAGAGTTTGAAGGGGCTTCTTGAAGGGTGTATCACTCAAAACCAGAACTGCTAGGTCCAGAAAGGATCCAGTCTCCTTCATCAGCATCCTCCTCAGCATCTGACCCATATAGCTTCCTCAGAGTGCGCTCATCATCTTTATGAGGAACTTTCTTTGCTTCCTATCATGGTCCCTCTGCTTTTTCTATCGCTTTTCCACCTTAGCCAACCTTTCCTTGATGTACTGCTGCTAGCTCGCTACACTAGCTATTGTAGGTCCACTGGGAGTAGTGGAGGGTGGCAGCCCTGATGCTGGTGCGGTGGAAGTCTCACCCGGACCCAAAGGTAAGCCTGCTACAAGCTGATGAAGATGGTCATCCATGCCATAGACTTGGATGGAGATGTGGAGGAGTGTTGGAGGCCCAATTATGGGAGGACCAATATCCTCAGCAGCAACGATTGACTCACGTGCCTCGCTAGACACAGAAAATATACTAAATGATGATGAGTCCATGTTTATCTTCCTCTTCTTAGATGCATGCATAGGGCCTCTCTTCTTCAAAGGGTGGATCATTTTCTCGGGCTTACTCTTATTCTCTTCATCCCTCGTGGCGACCCCGGCTTGGTAGTACAAGTATGTGATCAACGAAGGGAAAAACAGAATCCTGTTACCTCCGAGTAATACTTGTTGAATTTCATGCATAATCAATTGCCCCATATTAACCGGGAGTCCCTCCATTAGAGCATAAATCACCTTTGCTTTGTCGGTGGTCACGTCGGACTCATTCTTGGATGGCATAACTCGGGCACAAATGAATTTTTGATAACGCTCAAATTGTGCTCTCTAAGTAGGAGGTCACGATGATCGCGTAGTCAAAATAAAATTTATAATTCCCAATGAGTGTTGGGGTCATACCCAAGGAACAATGTAGTTGCGATCGAGCTAATAAAGAGTCCAAGCAACTTATTAAAGTTCAAATAACAAAAAGGGGAAAGATATCTAAAAAGGGGGTTTTAGACTACAAACTAAAAGATAAAAGAAAAACAAATAAAAGATAGATTGATCAATGGCTTTCCTTGCTTTCGTCAAGCAAGGACAACAAGAGAGATATGGGCTTGGGAATTAAAATTCACAAGACTTCACCCGATTGACACTTAGGTAGCCTTGGTCATAAGTGTGGAATGCTATCTCTCGATAAACAACCACATTTCTGAATGATTTCGGTTAGAACATCATTCGGTGCGATCAACAAGCAACCAATTAACTTGGGGAGGTCATCCTATTTGTACCTCGGACCTTTAAATGGGAGATTTTGTAATTGGATCTATGTCTAGCCTTCAATATAGACGGATTCCCAAGTTCCCACTATTGAATCTTCCCGAATTTAGGGAAATTCTCTCCCGAGCAATAACCCAAATCAGAAAACTAAGTTAATGTTTGCAACCATTGACTATAAATTCAAGCAATGGAGGATTCAATAGACCCAAATAATCAAACAAGAATAAAATATATATATGAACTCAATAACCCACAAAGTATTATCTATAATACAAACCCAAAATCTCAAGTCAACAATACACCAAATAAATAGCAATTAAGAACAAGAGTTGAAGAATGGAATCTAAAGATTTACAATAAAGAGCATCCAAATCTTCACTCCTATGGTGTTGGTTGATGAACCTTGCTCCCAAGCTTGATCAAAAGTTCTGAAAATAGCCAAAGATATATTTCAAGACGGCTTGGAAGTGTTTTATGTGAATTGGGGTTCCCAAAAGGTGAAATTTCCATTTCTTCCCCCGCAGCTGATGACGCCTTCATTTTTTGTCGCATGACCAGTCCTCGTGGTTATGAGGCTTTAGCTGTTCCTTCATCGCTGTCGTGTGGATTCACTCTCGCGGTCATGTGGCTGTGATTTTCTATGCATCGCGGGTGCCTGCCTTGTAGTTTGCAGTTGTGATAGCTTGCTTGTTTCATAGTGCATCGCGATTGTGTGCCTTAGGTCTTGCGGTTGCGATGGTCAATTTGATGCCAGTGATCATCATCTCCTCTTTTTGCTCCATTTGACTTTTTTCACTTGAATCTTTCTTGAACACTTCTAAAACACAGAAATCTGCAGAATAGAAGAAATTCGTGTCAAGTTGCACTATTTATCTACTTCATACTAGCAAAAGCATAAGATTAGAAGCTAAATAAGTAGGTAGAATACCAACTTATCATGCCCGTATCTAAGATGATAGACAAGGGAACGCTATGCAACCTGACTATCTCACGGGTGTAGAGTCTTGCATAATCCTCTCCTAAATCTGTAGTTTTGACAGCCAAAAAGTTAGCTGACTGAGTCACCCTGTCCACTGTCACCCAAATGGAGTCATGTTGTCTACGAGTGCGAGGTAAACCCATAATAAAGTCCCTGCTAATAACTTCCCACTTTGAAGTAGGAATGCTAATATCCTGAGTCACACCTCCCGGTCTCTGATGTTCTACTTTCACATGCTGACAATTGGGACACTTAGCCACAAAATCTGCAATGTCCCTCTTTATTCCATTCCACTAATAGACTTCCCATAGATCACTGTACATCTTAGTGGGACCAGAATGAATAAAATATCTATAATTATGGGCTTCTACAAGATCTGTTGCCTCAACTCACCCACATTAGGAACACACAAACAACCATGGTAGCGAAGCACATCATTTCCCCCTTGGGAGAAAACCTCTACCCTCTATTGATGGCCTGCACCTTTTAACTGAAGTAAGATGGGATCACTGTCTTGCTTCTCTTTCACCTTAACTACTTAAGAAGATTCTAACCCATTTTGGACTATCACACTGTCATCTGCTGTATCTGTAAGGAAAACCCCTAAGCCAGCGATCCTATGAACATCCTTAGCTAATTCCTTCTTATCTTTTTAAACATGTGACACACTATCCATAGACAGTTTGCTGAGGGCGTCAGCCACTACATTGGCCTTACCTGGATGGTAGAGAATATTCATATCATAGTCCTAGAGGAATTTGAGTCATATTCTCTGATTAAGATTAAACTCTTTCTAGGTGATCACATACAAGAGGATCTTATGTCTGTGAACACGTCCATATGCACACCATACAAATAGTGTCTCCAAATCTTTAAAACAAAAACTACTGTTTCAAGATCAAAGTAATGAGTTAGATAATTCTTCTCATGAATCTTAAGCTGTCTGGAGGCATAAGCGATAACCTTCCCATGTTGCATCAAGACACAACCCAAGATGACTCTGGGTATGTCATAATACACAATAAAACCATCTAAACCCTCTGGTAGAGTTAAAATGGGAGTTGTGGTAAACCTAGTCTTGAACTCTAGGAAATTTTTCTCATAATTCATATTACCGGTGGAACTTAACCTTTTTCTGAGTCAATCTGGTCAGTGGGGAAGCTATAGATGAGAATCCTTGAACAAATCTCTTGCACTAACCAGCCAAACCCAAGAAGCTTCTGATGTCTGTCGAAGAGGTGGGTCTAATCCAGTTCTTCACTGCCTCTATCTTCTGTGAATCAACTCGGATGCCCTTACTAGACACCACATGACCAAGGAAGGTAAATGACCAAAACCAGAATTCTCATTTACTAAACTTTGCAATTAACTGGAAATCCTCGAGAAAGATAATGAAAAACATGTCCAAATACCACATGAATACCCTGCTCATTAAATCCATGAAAGCTGCAGCAGCATTTTTTAGTCCAAAAGATATAACTACAAATTCATTGTGACCATACCGAGTTCTGAAGGCTGTCTTTGAAATGTCACAATATCTGACCCCGAGAGGATGATAGCCGGATCTGAGGTCTATCTTAGAAAAGCAATTGGCACCCTGAAACTGGTCAAACCAGTCATCAATCCTGGGAATGGGATACTTATTCTTGATCATGACTTTGTTCAACTGACGGTAGTCGATGCACATTTTGAGAGAACTGTCTTTCGTATGCACGAAAAGGACTGGAGCACCCCATGGAGAGATATTAGGTCTAATGAAGCCCTTATCTAGAAGGTCTTTCAACTGTTCCTTCAATTCCTTAAGCTCAGCTAGAGACATTCCGAAGGTGGAATTGAGATAGGCTGGGTATCTTGGAGTAGATCTATTTCGAAGTCGATTTCTCTTTCGGGAGGAACTCTAGAAAGATCTTCTGGAAATACTTTTGAAAAATGACTAACCACTAGGACTGAATGAATAATTTAGGTCTTGGAATTTGAATCCTTGACCCTAAAAAGATGATAGATGTACCCTTTAAAATTCATTTTTCTGGCCTTAAGGTAGGAGATGAACTGACCTACAGGCATTGAGGTATTACCCTTCCATTCTAAGACTGGTTCATTTGGAAACTAGAACCAAACTATTCTGGTTCTATAATCATTTGAGGCATAACAAGAATGTAACCAATCCATGCCTAGAATAACATCGAAGTCAGTCATTTCTAACTCTACAAGATCGGTTGAGGTGAGTTTCTAAGATACTGTGACTGGGCAATTTTTGTATACCTATCTAGCTGTGACTGAATCATCAACTGTAGTAGATACTGAGAAGGGTTCTAGGAGGATTTCTTGTTTGACACCGAAGTGTACTGCTATATAGGGAGTCACAAAAGAGAGTGTAGCTCTAGGGTCTAACAATGCATAAATATCAAGATAGAAAACTCGTAACATACCCATGACCACATTGAGAGAATCCTCCTAGTTTTATCGAGTTTGAAGAGCATATAACCTATTTCGGCACTAATTACCACCTGCACTAGATGAGGCACCTTGCTGAGTCGGGCGACCTACTGGAACTGCTACAAAGTTAGCCTAATTCTTTGGGCAAGTATCCCAGCCCTTCTGAAAAGTCATTGGGCACTCCTTAATTTTGTGGCCTTGTTTACAACACTCAAAGAAATATCCACAACTTGCCATACATTCACCCTAGTGGTTGCTACAACACTTCTTGTAAACTGGATGGGTGCGTCCACTAATGACACTACCTTGGGACATAGAGCTGGTTCCCTATCCCACCAATCCTATCTAAACTTAGGAACTGGGGAACTAATAGAGGATGGGGCTGGAGCTAAAGATTTATGGCAAAAATGAGAGCGATTACCACCATCTGACCTCTGTTAAGAATAACCAAAGTCAACTGTTCTAGCACTCTTGCTGTCCTTCCCTCTCTCCTTAATTTTCTCATCCTCAATCTACTGGGCATGAGTCCTTAACCTAGAGATATCCATCTCCTTTACTAGAACCACAGTCCTGCACTCCTTCACCATATTATAAGAGACACCTGCCATAAATTTGCTCATACAATCTCTGGGGTCAGCTACCATTATTGGAGCATACTTTGACAGCTGAGTAAACTTGAGGGAATATTCCTTCACACTCATGTCATCCTGCCTTAGATTTATGAACTCCTGAACCTTGGCTTCCCTGAGCTCAAGTAGGAAGAACATGTCTAGAAAAGCAGTTTTAAATTAACTCTAATCCACTGGGCCTGCATTTACACCTCTAGCTTCTTTCCACTGCTTATACAAGATGGGAGATACTCCCTTCAACTAATAAGTGGCTAAGTCTACACTCTCAACTGGGGTGACACCCATAATCTCTATAAACTTTTTGATGTCATCTAGGAATTCCTGTAGACCCTCTTCAGTCTGAGAGCCATGGAATTCTAGAGGATTCATCCGCGTAAAATCTCAGACCCTAGCTACTGCAAAGTTATTCTGTGGTGGAGCTAGTTCCACAGCTTGCTGATTCACCTGAGTAGCCATGGCCTGATCCAACACCTAAAAATCAGCCTTAAATTCAGCATGAGTGACTTCCTCATTCAAAGGGTCTTCTAGAGCTGGTGGTGCTTGGTGGTTCCCATTTCTGTTTCTGTTTCCCCTTCTGTTTGCTCTTCTGGGAGGCATTTTCTGTAATTTAAAGAGTACGAGTTAAAAGGAGATTAAATAGCGTTCACACTCTAAAGCACGAGATGGGAAATGAAAAAGGGAAGTTTTCTTAAAAATGCCTCGTAGCTTCTCCCTCATAAGTGTGGCTCACTTCACACTGATAAAAAAGACTTTACTTGATGCAGGTTTCAGATACCCTAGGACACTTGAACTTGATGCTCTGATACCAAGTTTGTTATGCCCAGTGGCTACCCCTAGATGTAACACGATGCTTAGTGTCATAAGTGACTCCAAGCTAACCAATGGTTTAGCGGGAACTAGGCATTTTTGATTAAAATATTATCTGAGCGAAAGCTAAACTAGTTTAATAAATAATCTTGGAAAATAATCCAATAATCTCTGAACATATATGAATATAATAGAAGTCAGAGATAAACACTGACTGCAAAAGCTAAAACTAATACTATGTCTGAGAGCCTCTATCTGAAGTGACTTGCTGGGACAAACCCCCAGCTAACTCTAAAAGTCTGAAAACTGTAAGTGAGTACTGAATAAGTAAGCATAAAATATCATTCTCAAACTATGAGGACTCACCATGGAGCTACTGAATAGGAACTAGAAGATCGCACTAAGTGCGGTCTAGATACCGAGCACTCAAACCTACATCATAATAGGGTGTAGCACAAAAGTATGCATCAGTACTTTGAATGTACTGAGCATGCGGGATATATGCAAAGATGTATACATAAATACTAAACATGGAATATATACTGAAACATGAGTTGAAAGATAAATAGATGCAATGACTGAGTATTAAACATGAATTGTAAAATGCTGAACTGAATAACTGAATACAAGGTCAATGCAAGTACAAAATCTGAACTATTGGAGCTACTGTTAACCGACATACCCCAAGCTGAGCTAACTATAGGGCCAACTTGTAACCCTGGATGGGAGGGTGTTCATACCTTGCCTAGAGTACAAATATAAATTGGCGTGGATCCACTAATATGATGTCTAACAAGGGACTAGGGTGTCAAGCCTGAACTGAAGGGTCACCCCTTTAGAACCTATGGTGGTGCCGTGGTTCTGGGACTTTGGGACTTCTACTAAAGGTCTTAGCCTAAACTGATGGGTGAGCCTTCATCCCTTTGTCTGCTCGGTGCTAAGTCTACTCCCAACTGAATATGCAAATGATAATCTACCAACTTATTGAGCCTTAATCAATGAATTATTGCTATGTTTTGAATAGATTTAGTGGTTCTTATGGCCTTTATTGATGTCTATGCAAGTACTTGTGTTCTAAGATGGAAAACAAGGAAATGGACCCAAAAAGAACTTAAAAGGAGTGAAGTGTGAAGTGATCGCAAAAGGATGAAGAATCTTCCGTGAGATATGACACTTGTGTGACACGCATAAGCCATGGTTAGTTCTGCACCTTACACCGCATGAGGCTTAGTATTTCCATAAGGATCTATCACAGGGTGTGGTCATCGTGTGACACACACAACCGAATGATGTGAACCGCACCCACTTTGAATGATGCCTCCTAAGTTGGCTGAGTCACTAGTTCAAATGAAGAAGGTGTGCGATGCGCACATCACGATATATGAACTGCATGTCGCGGCTCACACCACCCAAAGGGAAATTTTGTCTAGAAAATTAGTGACATTTTGGGAAAGTATAAAAGGCCAATTTAGGCACAATTGTAAATAACATTCTTCAGTCCTGAATATTCTGAAGAGCTTTTACTTTGAGAACAAGTTTTCCTCTCCAAGAAGAAGAGGGTTCCAATTTATTCTCTCTTCTAAATCTTGGTTAACCATTTGTGTACTCAAATTCAGCTTAGAACTTGAGATTAAGCTTGAATGAATAGGATTGTGACTTACCCATTTGGTATATCTCTCTCTTTTATGATGATTGGCTAATTTCATTTGTCTAGGGATATGTTTATAATGGGTGCTTGACAAATGGGTGTGGGTGTTGTTAATTCTCACTTATAATTTCTTATTTGACATGGGTCTAGTAAGTTCACCAAGTTTTAATCCTAAAATTAGTGGTTACAAACATTAATTTTTATTAGTTGACTATGTTGTTGCTTGAAAGAGAATTTCATGGTTTTGGATGTGAGATTACTAGTGGGAACTTGGGACTCCATTCAAATTTGAGGCTAGAAATAGCTCATATCGACGGAATCACCCACTTAAGGGTCTAAGATAGAGATAGTGTGACCTCCCCAAGCTAGATATTGGTTTCTTGTTGATTTAACCGATAATTCTCTAACCGAGATCATTGGATATATGGTTGTTGATCGAGAGATAAACAATCATACCCATGACCAATGCTACTTGTATCAATAAGAGAGAATAAGTGTGAATTGATAACCACCCTATCCCACGTTAATGCCCCATTGGATTCACATCCCTAGTCTCTTACTCAACTTGGTATATCCATTTTACTTACTTGTTTTAAATTCGAATTGGATTTTTGTGACAGAATTCCCAATTTCCCCCAATCCTTTACTTTCGTGTTTTTAAGCATTTACTCTCCTTGTGAACTCATTTTGATACAATCTTCATATAGCATCAAGTCTCTGTGGGTATGACACCGACACCTATTGGGTACTTATAAATGTGTTTTGCTTGATGATTGTCGTGCCTCTATACTTGGGGAGTACAATTTGAGCGTTTATAAAAAATGGTGCCATTATCAGGGACTTGAATTGATAGCTATTTTTGATTGTTGATTTGAAGTCACTTTGAGAGTGCTTGTTTCTTTTACTTATGTTTGTTGTTTGTGTTGTGATTAAGAAGGCTAGCCTATGAACGAGGCCAACGACAACAAAAGCATTGACGGCTTAATGGAGGCCGACGAGGCTGAGCCTATGATGCAAGGGGGTGTGGGTCCAATCTTCCTACCCCCCACTATGGGAAATGCTGTCTTTCATGTGACTAGCACAATGATCTACTTAACCCAAATGAAAGGCCTATTTGGTGGAACAGCACATGAAGATGCTAGCCGGCTTATTCCAAATTTTGTGGAGATTTCCAACCATTCATTTTTTAACATGTCTCCCAAGAGTCCATACGATTATGCCTATTCCCTTTTTCCTTGACGGGGGAAGCCACGACATAGTTGGAAGAGTTGTCGAATGATTCTATCACATCTTGGGCCGAGTTGGTTGAGGAATTTATATCGAGGTTCATTCCTCTATCTCGAATGATGAAGCTCAGAGACAAGATCACCAACTTTAGGCAACTTCCGGATGAGCCTCTACATGAAGTTTGGTTAAGCTTCAAAAAAGAAGCTTCTCTTGTGTCCAAACCATGAGTTGTCGAACAATGTATTACTATAAAGCTTCTATCAGTCATTGAACTCTATGAATAAGTCAGTGGCTGACAACCTTGGAGGAGTCACCTTCATGGATCTAGAATTTCCCATTGCCTCGACTTTATTAGAGCGAATGACCAAAACCAACCAAGCTTGGCATATGAGAGAATCATATGTGCCAACTTTTGGAATGCCCTCATCCATCTTGACCAATGAAATGAGAAAAAGAGATGAGGAGCAAGATGAGTCAATGGCAAAAATGATGACAAAAATTGATTTGATGGCCAAGCATGTAATAGAAGCTGGTGGTTTTAAGATGGTGAATGTTGCGAGTACACGAGATATAAAAGCGAGTGACGATGAGCTGACGATAGTTATCGATGGTAAAATGTGCTTTGTGTAAGCGGGTTCTCATCCCAGGTATTATCGTCCAAGGGAAGAGAATCAAGGTTGGATTAGAGATAAGGAAAAAGATGGAAATTGGAGAGATAGAGACAAAGATGGTGATCGTTTCAATCATTGAAGCTCAAATCCCTATATACGTCTAAACAAAGCAGACTCTCTCTACCAACCGAGAACAAGCAACCCCGGTCATTCCAAGCTAAAGGACATGTTGTCCTTGGTTCTCAGGAAGGTGGATACGACAAATACGGGAGTGAGTGAGCTAAAGAGTGAAGTTTCAACACTTCACCAAACTGTGAGCTCTCACTCAACCCCGATCAAGCTTCTTGAGGCACAAATGAACCACCTCTCAAGCCAAATGAACCCCAGGATAAAGGGAATGCTGCCAAGTGATACCATCACCAATCTAATGAACGAGTGATTTGAGGTAGTATCATCAAGCCGCGATGTTAAATCAAGCGATGCTTGGGAGGCAACCCAAGTTTGTTTACCTTGTTTTTGGTTATCTTTTGTTGTTTTTGGTGTGTTTGAAGGGAATGCATGGAGTAGAAACATGGACAAGTGAAAACATGGGCTGTGCGGAGGACTGTGCGGACCACACAAGTAATTGTGCATGTCGCATAGCTCATCGCATGCCAAAACAGAGTGCCTGGAAGGAAGTTGAGATATTAGAGGTGACGTACGCTAGGCTGTACAGTCCGCACGAGCCCAAGTGCGCATCGCACCTTTGTCACATGGAAAACCAGAAGCCTGAACAAAACCAGGGGAGAAAAAATGGCGATATATGAAACGCCATGTGGTCCGCACCAAGGCTGGTGTGATCGCATATCATGGGACACAATCCGTAAAATTGAATTTTAATTGACCTAACCCGTTGACCAACCTGACCCAAAGATGATCCGATCGACTTTTCTTCTTCTTTTACTTCTTTAAACCGCCTCCTTCACCACCTTCACCATATTTTCTCTCTAAATTCTCAAACTATCTCTCAGAATTCTCTCTAAATCCCTCAAACTTCCCCAAACTTCTTTTCCTCCTATCACCCAACCATCTCCACCGCTTTGCTACTGTCGCCACCGCTAGTCTCTCTGGGCGAGTTGATTGGGTCACCATTATTGCACTACAAAAAGCTTCAATTTTCACTTATCTCTACCTAATCTTCACTTGTGGTAAGTTCCCTGACATTAAATATTGTAATGACCCTTCCGGTTATTTCTACGTATACGTTTTCCTTGAACCGTTAGAGTTTGTTTGTAGCGGCCCCAAGTCACTTAAGGCTCGTTAGGACCAGTATTTCGGTGTCGGGTCCTTTTGTTTGGTCGCATTATAAGTTTTGAAGTCAAGCAAGTCGGCAAAAGTTAGCGTAAGTTCTTTAATAATCTTTCTGAACTTTGGATAAAATGTCTCGGAGCTTTTATCTCAATATATAAAGAGTTAGAAGTCCCCCGAAATACCAAATCGAAGGTCTACGAGTCTAATTTCCAACGCACAAAACCTCACGTCCAACTGATCTCAGAGTAAAAAGTTATGACTGTTTTACCGCGGACTGTATGGCAGAAAACGGGTTGCGAACCGGGTCGTGAACCGAGTCGGGTTAGACTCGATTTAAGCCTCAACTTCACGTTTTAAAACGCCATTTCAGTTCTGAAACAGTGAGAAAACATAAGGGAGGGTTCTAAGAGAGTTCTTGAGTATCGAAATCGTGCGTACTTGAAAATATTTAATTTAAAAGTCGAATGTGGTAGAAAATTATATTATTATTACCTTTTCAAAATATTTTAAAGGTTTCTGAAAAATATTTTTGTTATGATATAATTGTATATGTATTTTTTTTATAAGGTTTTTTATACATTGTAATATTTTAACGGAGATAGTAAATTTAGTTATGTTGAAAATTATTATTATAACATTGTAGGTTTTATTTGAAATAATTTTCTATTAATTATGGTATATTCAAAAAGTTATATATATTTTACCACGAATTTATGCAATACCCGAATATTTATATAACGAGATAAAAATTATATGGTGGCACCACCACTTCCACGTGGAAGTGGTGGAGAAGTGGACAATTAATGTTTGTTGATGTGGTGGCCATCACTTAGAAGATAATATCAATTAATTCCATGTCATGCTTGATTGAAAAGTTGAAAATCATCACTTATTTTATATATATACACACACGGATATCACAGACCATTAAATCCATTGTTTGTTTGTGTGTTAATGAAGATTGCTGCCATACTTATATATATTACGTACAGTGTACTCCATCATATCCTTTACTTAATTCTCTATACCAAATATAAGCTAAATCAATTATCTACGTCAACTTATTCAAGCCCGAGTTCGAGTTTGATTTCGTTTTGGAGCTTTTCCGGAGTGGTTCAAGCTTGTCATCGGACTACAGGTAGGTTACAGTTTGTTTTCTCTAGACTCCACATATATAGGATAAAATTGTATTAATGGGCATCCTTGGGTTGCTTTATTAGGTTGGTACCACAGTCCTCGACCGCTTTATTCATGTCAACCTACTTTTGTTCCTCCGTTGCTTGTAGTACCTGCCGATATATTTTATTTACCCTTGTGGTCCTGTGAGGCCTTATTGACTATGGAACATAGAAGGTGGGATTTTGGGAATGTCCGCGAGTCCCGGGCATAGAATTATCCTTCTAGGCTGGTTATGCTTGCTGAGTAGATGTGGGCCTGTGCAGGGTCGATAGGTTGATTGTGAGCTGCTGGCAGCTATTGTGTTTGATCATACCATTTTCATGCATAAAAAGAGGTTTTATACAGGTTTTACTACGGTTTGGGCTTCGGGCCTACTGGCACCATTTTCTAAACCTTGCATGGCCCGGGGGGCCCGTTTTTGATGGAGATAATTTGGAAATGATTTGATTTAACTTGTGAATATTCCTGGGTAAAAGGAAGTAAAATTATGTTTTAAAACACCAGTTTTACTACTATGCTAGACTCGGCAGGGCCGGGGTGCTAGTTGAGTTTTCTTGCTTCTTGAGATGATTTTTAGCCTCGGTCGGACCGAGCACCTGAGATGACTTTCTACTGTTTAGACCCGATTATGCCCGGGCACCCTTGGAGGGGGTTTTTTTGAGATATTTTCCTACTTGTTTAGTCTTGGACAGGGTCTGGGCATGCATATTCGAGACTGGGTCTCTATCTTGATACCGGACTTGCTTCCGGACGACATGTTGTGATACTGAGTTTTAGTATGGGGTCTGGGACCTCTATGGACCTTGCCATCCGGGCCAGGGGCTATGGGCTACGTGTGCCGGAGGAGGGGTATACGGTGGAGTAGAGGTATACGAGCAGTGTCCTTCCATTGAACCTACCTGCTGGGCCGGATCAGCGCCGGAGAAGGTACATACAGAGATACCATTTCACTTGAGACCTTCATGCATCATATCATTCATTGTTTGAGGCTCCACCCTTGTTTGTTGTTTGTTGATTGTACGCTCCAGTAGTATGGGATGCCGGAGGGTTTGTTTTCACTTGTTTGTGTTCCTCGATTGTATGGGCGGCCGGGGGACTGTAGGTAGACTCTTGCTATTTACTTACAGAATTGTTCCCTGTTACGGTTAAGTATGAAATTGGTTCCTGCTAGACTGTTAGCTCTGGATTTGAGAATGATATGATTAGTTGAGTTTGATTCATGTCTCTGAGCATGCCTATCACTACTCTTTCCCTCTTCTTACACCTGAGGTTACCGGTATACCGTCCATATCGTAAACTTATTTTGTATACACTGTTATTGCAGGACCCCAGGTGCGTTATTTATTACTTTCACCTGTGCCTATGGTGTGTATATTCTGCTTACTGGCCTCACATGTGGTTCTGTTGACTTCCCTCTGGGCTAGTTCCTGTGTACTTTTTGTTGATTTTTGTGACTACTTGCTTCTATTCTGTCTGTTACTATGCTTTTATCCTATATGTGCCCAGTCGGCCTATGATACCTACTGGGTACCTTATGCTTCACATTTGGTGCTCACCCCTACCCCCTGCATCTTTGGGTGCAGATCCTAGCGTGGGCCATCGCCGTTAGATCGTTGTGATTCGTGCTTGGAGATCTGTTGGGGACTACTTCAGACTGAGGGTGAGCTCTTGGCGATCGGAGCTGAGCTTTAGTTTATCTTTTGCTTCGTGTGCTCTATTACCATTCAGAGACATTTGTATATATTGTTTGGATCGTTTGTACTCCATGTATGTCGTTTTGGCTCTATACTATGATACCAGGTCTTGGGGTTTTGTTTAGTTTCCGCATATGTATATATTTATATCCCTGTTATCTGTTCTCTTCGTCTTGTTCCCTTATTTGTTGGATAGCAGCACATTACTAACTGTTCTGGGCTACGAGAATTGGTTCACCTACCAGGGGTTGTAGGTGCCATCATGACCAAGAAATTGGGTCGTGACAACTTGGTATCATAGCTTTAGGTTCACCTGTGTCATCGGTATAGGAGCCAATGTCTAGTAGAGTCCTGCGGATCGGGGCGGAGACGTCCGTACTCAATCTTTTGGAGGCTACAGTGACATTTTAGGAAATTTGACTTTCTCATTGCTTCTGTGTCGTGCGTGGAACCCTTGAAGTTTCTGGAAATCTCATTTGTTCTACTTTATTCTTCCGCAGATGGTTCGTACGAGATCATCGGCATCACGCGGAGATGAGCCTCCCACTCCAGCACCAGCTCCAGCGCCAGCTCTAGTACCAGCTCTAGTGCCTACTTCTGTGCCAGCTCCAGCCGCAGCTCAGTCTCCAGATATTTGGGGATTACTATTACAGCTTTTGGGTGTGATTGGAGAGCGGCCTTTTGAGGTAGCGCAGACACCCGCTCAGGGGGCAGCCCTGGGTGCACAGAGCTTAAGAGCGTAGCCTGCTACTATGGCTCCCCGTGCGGAGGTCATTCCAGTTCCATCTGTTGCATAGCCTCTTGCTCCTCGCCCAGTTATGACAGAGTCAGAGCAGAAGGCGTTGGGTAGGTTTTTGAGGTTAGCACCTCTGAGGTTTGCTGGTACTTCTGGACAGGATCCACATGACTTTATTACTACCTGTGAGGAGATGTTGCATCATTTGGGTTTGTTGGAGACTCACGGGGTTGGTTATACTACCTATCAGTTAGAGGGCCCAGCGAAGTTATGGTGGAGGGCTCATGTTGCTTGTTGACCACCATCGTCACCTCCTTTGACCTGGTCTAAGTTTTATGAGGCCTTTATGGCTAAGTTCCTACCCCAGAGTGATTGGGAGCGTCGCAGGGAGCAGTTTACTCACCTTGTGCAGGGGTCTACGACTATCTCGGAGTATAAGACCCATTTTCATCAGCTAGCACCGTTCGGAGCGATGATCATTCCTACCGATGCAGATAGGATTTGCAGATTTGTATGAGGTTTAAGGCCAGAGATCAGGCAGCCAGCTGAGATATTGATTGCCAGTGGTCGGTCATTCCAGGCTATTTTAGACTATGCCCGCACTGTGGAGGATTTACAACGACATGATCAGGGGTCCAGAGATAAGAGGCCTCGATATCAGGGTGTCTATAGTGGTTCCAGATATGGCGGTAGAGGTCCTGGCCAGTGGAGCCGGAGTTATCATCCACAGCAGCACCAGGGTCAGTCCAGCCGACCGGTTCAGGCTTTCCTTCAGACTTTCGGTAGTACCCAGTTCGAGCAGGGTCAGAGCAGCCATAAAGGGGTATGGCGGCTAGTCTTCGAGGGGTGTAGTTTCTGGGGCATCAGGTTGTGGTGGTCATACGGGATTTGCTGGTTCATCTCGACTGAGTAGGCCGTCAGGGGATTGTTTTACTTGTGGTGCGATTGGTCATTTTGCTAGAGACTGCCCTCAGCAGGGTACAGTTCAGTTGGCCAAGCCTTTACAGGCAGTTCAGCCCCCGGCTAGAGGGGGTGGTCGTCAGGGTAGAGGTGGTGCTTCGCGCGGCAGAGCAGGTGGTAGGGATGGCGGTCAGGTAGGTGGAGGTCGTCGTCAGTTTTACGCGGTCCCTAGGAGACCAGAGGCAGAGGCCTTAGATGCTGTGATTACAGGTACAATTTCTGTGTGCCATCAGTCTGCTATGGCTTTATTTGATCCTGGATCCACTTGTTCATATGTATCTGCCTACTTTATGCCTTGTTTGGGGTTGGCTAGTGAGCCATTATCTGTTCCTGTTTCTGTTTCGACCGCTCCAGTAGGAGATTCGTTGGTGGATCGGATTGTGAGATCCTGTATGTTGTCTGTTGGTGATTCAGAGACTTGGGGTGATTTGATGGTTCTTGATATGCTAGATTTTTATGTGATATTGGGCATGGACTGGTT